>VKOC01021484.1:0-26300 GCA_009364415.1 Spea multiplicata
TATTACACAATAGGTAAAAGTGCTGATGTTAGGGATAGACCAGCCACACTAGTAAAAAGTATTGCAGGAGAGAGATTAGGAAAGGTGAGCTAAAGGAATGTGGGAGGGCGTTAATGTTCTATGTTGTAAGCGTCTTTAAAAAAGTTGGTCTTGAGGGATTTTTTGAAGGAATAAAGGCATGGAGAAAGATGGATAGGCACGGGAGAGCATTCCAAAGGATAGGGGCAGCCCTTGAGAAATCTTGTAAGCGTGCATGAGAGCTAGAAATCACAGGAGAGGATAGAAGGAGATCATTGGATGAGCGGAGAGACCGGTTAGGAGTGTATTTAGAGATGAGTGAGGAGATGTAGGGAGGGGAACCGCTGTGAAGGGCTTTGAAAGTAAGAGTGAGGATTTTGAAATGAATCCTGAAGCGCACAGGCAGCCAGTGAAGAGACTGACAGAGGGGAGAAACGTTAGTAAAGCGATGTGAGAGGAAGAAAAGTCTGGCAGCAGCATTCATGGTGGATTGTAGAGGGGTGAGACGGTTAAGAGGGAGACCGGCTAAGACAGAGTTACAGTAGTCAAGACGGGAGATAATCAGGGCATGGACAAGAGCCTTAGTGGCATGCTGTGTTAGGAAGGGACGGATGCGGGCAATGTTTTTAAGATGAAGGCGACAGTTTTTAGAGACTGACTGAATATGGGGTGTGAACGAAAGTTTGGAGTCAAGGGTGACACCAAGACTGCGTGCATGAGTAGACGGGGAGGTGATGGCACCATTAACATTGAGGGAGATAGATGGGGGAATCTTAGCATTGGAGGGAGGGAAGATGAGGAGTTCAGTTTTGGAGAGGTTGAGTTTCAAGAAACATTCAGACATCCAGTTAGAGATGGATGCAAGGCTGCCCCCTGTGCTCCAGACTCCCTGGTGTAAAGTGGGGGCAGGCAGTGGATGTGTCCGCAGCTACTCGGGACTTCCTCCGGGGCTTCTATGACTGAGCACTGAAAGGTCACGTCATGCGGTGCTCTGTCATAGAAGCCCCAGTGAAAGTGTCGGGTAGCAGAGGAGGTTGTCTGCGCGCATCGCAGAGATGTTCACCGGCTGCCGGAGAGGAAGATCCAGGTCCCCTGCAGCTCTGCAGGGGATTTTCCTCTCTGGCAGCCGATGAACGCCTGCACGATCCACGTAGACAACCTCTGTTGCTGCTGGCCGGTTGGGCTTCTATGGTGCAGCAACGAGAGGTCGTGTCATGCCGGCGTTCTGTCATAGAAGCCCCAGCAGAAGTGCCAGCAGCATAGGTTGTCTGCGCGCATCGAGAGGAGGGTCCAGGTACCCTGCAGCTCTGCGGGGGATCTGGATCTTAGTCTTATAGCCATACCATGAATATAAGACAAAGGGGTATTTGCTCTGGGGAAAAAAAAACTTTTATATATATATATATATATATATATATATTTATTATTTATTTTATTTTTTTTTGATGAGCAAGTCCTAAAATAAGCACTTTATCTAAAAAACAATTCTCGTATTGAAAGAGTTAAAATACTGCCACGTTAAATGCCCATGGGGTGTCTACTTTTTAAAAAAATTATGATTTGATACACGACCACCGAAGAAATGTTAAAACAGCCATTGTCACTCAGGGTTTAAGATACAGGCTTGTTGCATCTAAGTATTTCATTGATATGCATGGGTTTTATTACTGCCAGGGAGAAGAGGAGGAAGAAACTGTAGTTCTTATCCCAGCAGAAGAATTTGTTGCATTAGTTCAGAGCTTTAAGAAGGTAGGGAAAATCTTATTTCCAAATGTTATCATATTTACAATACCTGTAAAGCCTTTATAATAAATCTCTTCCCTATGCAAAGCCAAGTGACTCACCTCCCCATCCTTGTGTTTAGGACCCTCAAGGTTGCAGTAGCGATGAGGTTCCTTGGGCATTTTTAACCCACTTAACTGTGGGTAAGAGGTTGACGATGCCAACCATGGTGGTCATGGAAATGGAAAAGTATTTCAGGTATATATTAGCAGACATACATGCAAAATAATCTTAAACAGTACTTACCACTCATGCACATATTGAATTCCAGGGCTCACACACACAAGAAAAAGCGTGTGAAGCAAGGAAACCTAGAAGTACTGCCACTACTAACTAAGGTAGACATGGAAGAGGTAAGAAAATTGTTTAAAATGTTATTGATTGTATTTAGAGCTTTTTTGTTCCGGAATTTGTGAGTCTTTGCCTCTGTCTTCTAAGTAAAATGAGGGCTGTCCCTCAGAAACCTCACCCACTGACTGTCTACTTCCTGACACTACCAGTTGTAATGCATTCTGCTCTTGTTAGCTTTTATCCACTACAATGTATACTGTTAACCTGCTAACATAAAATGCCATCAAGCTAAACACTCTGGAGGGAAGGGGAGAATGGGGGGGGATAATATAACTAAAGTAATAAAATAAATATCAAAAGAAAACAAAACAACCATAGCAGATCTATAAAAGAAATCTCAAAACTTGGGTAACAGCATACATTAACAATGCTGAACATCATGTATCGCTTGTTGTTTTTCAATTACTTTTCTATTTTTCAGGTTCACATTGTATTAATTATCTAAGTAAACTGTGCTTGGGTCCTTGGAGTTGGATGTTGATGCCAACTGTGCAGTTTGTGTCATGCTACAGCAAAATGACAGCTCTCACTGAAAATACAAAAATACTTTATTTTAAACACCTTTTCCTTCAGTAATATATTTTTATATTGCGTCCTAGGGTGTCTGACACTAATATTCTTGAATACTTTTGATCCACTAAGTCCTAATGTAAATGTAAAAGTACCAGACCTAACTTAATTATAAAACAAACATTTACGTTTAACAGTGCTAAGGAGAATTCCACCTCATAATTCATTAGCTGCTCTGGTCCGAGCTTCAGACCCCTTTTGACTACATCTATTTTGGGTCAGTGGAATAATTCTGAGAAGTCCCTGACCATTTCCAAGAGGATCAAAAGCCTTTTTTCAACTTGAGGAGAAGTTCATGGCCCTTTGGGAAATTCTTAAAGTGAATACCTCAACGGCCAAGGACACTAGAAAGACAGGCATTTCATTAGAGGATGTCTTCCATTTTACTGACTACTCCTGTTAACGATTGGTTAAATAAGTCACTTTTGCTAGAACACCACCAAGCTATTTTAATAACTTGGGGTGTATCCCATCAGGCCCCGTCGATTTACTTGTCTTTACCTTAGAGCTGAATTAGAACCTAGTCCTCGATAAACTCATATGTATCAAATGTCTTTTTTCTTTCCTTTCCTTCATAATCCTCATTCTATACGATCGAAATCGGGGGCTTCTGCACACTTTTTGGAAAAACATGCAGGCTCAAAAAATTCCTTTGTAGCCTATGCTATTGAAAAAGTGACATCTGATTATAGAGGAGGTGATTTACATAAAAGATTACAAAATAGAGAAGCTTTTTGGTAGTTTACTCTTGATACCTGTATACCAATGGGACTTAACATTAGACAGGAATTATTGTTACATTATGATTAAAATTAATTTGATACACAATTTTGTCTTGGTTACATCAGATGTTTTAATTTAAAAATTGTTTAAAATTATTATTTAAGTGGCAAACATTACTCATAATTGCATGTTTTCTGCCTTATTCTGCTTTATTTGTAATGAGTAATATATTTCTTTTTCTTTCATTTTTGTTAAATATATGTATTGGAAATATTGTGATATATACACATATATTAATATATATTTTTTTCACTTATTTTATTTTCATTACATATATACATGTTTATGTACCTCCCTGTGATTTAAAAACACTGTGAGCAGGTTAAAACATACACTATACATGCAATAGCCTTATTGACATATATACATATCATTTTTGGATTAATAATGTTTATATATTTGCTGTAGGTTATGTTGCCGTGCCCACACTGTTTACATTAGTTTTTTTCATCTTATTGCATTTAATTGTTTTGTAATTGGATTTTAATTGCACATGTGTTGATGATGAGCAATCTCACCACTCCTTTTTTTGCCTTATTTAAGGGAAACAAATTCAGTGGTGAGTTATCTGTGATAAAGAGCGGGGTGCCGTTCGAAACGCGTCCAGATTTCGGGGCTCCTGTGCGCATTGTGCACTCAGGTGTGAACTATGCTTTTTAATATTGAAGATAAATAAAGCTGGAAGTTTTTTATTCAAGTGCTGGATCGACCCCTTTGTTTTCTTTGGGTCTGTCCAGACCCTGCTGGGGTATTCGATCGCTCCGATGAGGCACAGATCAGACTCTGTGAACTCTATGCAAGTCTGTGGGGACTTGCATACAGATCGCAGTGTGATCGGTGAAAGACAAATCAGCAAAAAAAATAGTGATTTTTAAAAAAAAAAAAAATCCCCTTACATCCCCTTGGCCTAACACAACATCTAAAAAGTATAACCCTCCTGCCCCCGTTCACAACCCCCAAACCGGTTAAGCCATAAGTATTAAAAATACTACCCTATAGGGTATTATATGTAAAGGATGGATATGGCCCTCTAGAAAGAAAGAAAAAAAAGGATGTGGGGTATCTCCGTAATCAGGAGATGCAGCTAAACAACGGGTTTCTCTGCCGTAACATATACCGTGTTCCAAAAAAAGTGTTGGCGAAAAAAAGTGCAGGAAATAATTTTTGACAGTGATTGGTGGCCAAATAGCTGCGCGAAGAGTGCTCAAATACCCCTGATATGATAGTCTGGGTTGTCTGCTTTACAGAAATATATACTTTAGTGGGTTTTATTTATTTAAAATTAGAGTTGCAATCCCATCATACCTAATGTCAAAATTCTACCAATAATGTACACCTTATAGTATGTGCTGGGAAAGTGTATATATAATTTAGATATTTCTGAAATCAGGACACCTGAATTGAAAAAACTTGGAGGGGATTTTCCATCACTTTACCTAATTTTGCGAGGATTCAGAGGGAAAATATATATATATAAAAAAATAGTGTTTTTTCTAATTTTCGCTAGTTTTTACTTAATTTATCATCCTAAATGTTCAGCTAATCATCTAACTATGGTATTAAAAGAAATCTCGATCTCTCTTTGAAAAAACGATGTATAGTTTACACGGGTACACTATTCACAGGAAAGGAGAATAATCTCTGAACCGACATACCGCAAAAATGACAAAATTGCTCCGGGTTTTGAGGTACCAAAAACCCCTGGGACTGAAGGCGTTAATTTGCTTCTTTGCTTTGTCTCTCACTACTGTTTTTTTATTTTTTTTGTATTTACTAAATGCTAACTTCTTGGTATATTTCTTTTACTATTCTGGCCACTCTTGCGGAATACCGCTTTTGCACTTACTGACCACCTTTAGGTGGCTATTGACAAAGCACTATGTGCAAAACATGTTATGCGTTCGCCTGACTGCAGGGTGCATTTGTAAGATGCACTTGGGACCTTCCATTTGATAATGTCCTGCCTGCTATGAGTATTATTTACAAATATTTTTTCTACGTTTTGATATTTTTGTACTATTTTGAATTGATTTCATGGTATTACTGATCTGACGATAAAAATATATATATTACAATATAGTATATATTATCACTATTTACAATGAAGCCTGAGTGCCGACAATCTATCCCTTGTTTCTCTGCATTGTAAATTGTGGTTTGGAGTAACCCGTTATTTGTTGAGCACCACCTGGACTTTTCTAAGGACCAAGCTTTCCCTTTTCAAGACTCTCATTTTAGAACAGCTTTTCTAAAATCTAAAACTTCTTTTCTTTTGTGTGGTGTGTCACTGTTCGTATATTAAACCACACAGACCGTGTGAACACTCAATCTAATATGGCTTCCTTAAGAGTTAGCTCCTAAACTACTCATTTAAAAGGTAATCCCAGTAAGTAGGAAGTTTAGAATATCTGAACTCCAGGCACAACCAGCGTTAACACACTGCTGGAGACACCTTTTGCAAAATATGCTTCTCTCTATTATCTGTACAAAGCCCCCAAATCCACCCACCTGGTTGCTAACTAAGTTTTCCTTTCTATACTGTCTAGCCTGATATTTATTCCCTTCTCCACATTCCTAGTTTAAAATATCCTCCAACCATCTATCCATCCTCTCCCCAAGCACATTGGACCCTCTTGCATTTAGGTGTAATCCATCCTGACTATACAGATCATACCCCAAAGGAAAATCTGCCCAGTGCTCTAAAAACCCAAAGCCATCCTTCTTACACCAATACATCAGCCATGCATTTAGCTGCTTAATCTCTTGCTGTCTTTCTGGTGTAATACATGGCAAAGGTACTATCTCCATGAATACTTTCTTGGAGGTTCTTTTCTTAACGTTACTCCTTAAATACCAACTTCCTCTTACTATGTCATTGGTGAATGACTCAGGCAGTCTCTCTCACGCACACAGAGACCCGGGCAGTCTCTCTCTCTCTCTCACGCACGCACACAGAGACCCGGGCAGTCTCTCACCCCTATACACACACACAGACCCAGGCTGTTTAGCACAAGTGAGGCTGGCCGTGGATCATGGCAGGAAAGCCCTCCCTCGAAAAAATGGCCGGCAATCGCTTCCTAAGCAGAATTGGTGTTGCTGACATGCCTTGAAATCGAGGCATGTCAGTAACACAACCCCCTACCCCGATCGCCTTGTGATTGCTCTGAAGAGCAACTGTAAGCGCCATCAGTGAATGAGTTCAGAGGGTCTATCCAGACCCTCCCGAGAGCTCTCGAGCAGGTACTGCATTCAACCACGCGTGAGATCTGCAGCCAAGGCAACCGGGATCACAAGGGCCTTGCTGCTTACATGTGGGAGAGTCTTTTGTACTAAACAGGGGAAACAGAACCCAGCTTTCTCTGTGCAGTACAAGAGAAGTTGCTTGCACTGAATGCGAACAACGCAGAGAGAAGCAGCAGCCCCTGCGGAAATCTGCGAGCGGCTACGAGAGAGCTGCAGTGCAGGTAAGAGGGTGGGGCAGTTTGTCTGAATGAGTATGGGTGATTGAGGCAATTAATCTGTGAATGAATGAGTGAATTGCTAACAGCAATCACAGTCCTATCATGCCCAGGTTCCAGCATATACTGGTATCATGTCCAGGCAACCAGTACATGCTGGAACCTGGGTATGCCTGTGCATGATAGGAGTGTGATTGCTGTGATTAATTACCGTATCTGCTCAATTATAAGACGACCCTGATTATAACACGACCCCCCAAAATCTGAATATTTAGGAAAAAAAGAAAAAGCCTGAATATGACGACCCTATAGGAAAAAAGTTTTACCAGTAAATGTTAATTCATGTAAACAATTTTTTTAATAAAAGCTATAATTGAGAAAAATATGTTGTTTTTAAATTCCTTTTATTTTCCAACCTGCCCTCCAGTTATGCACATCTGCCCCCAGGCTTGTCACTCTGCCCCATAAATGCCTTAAACCCCCTATATGCCACTTTGCCCCATGATATGCCTTTTAACCCTCTAAATGCCACTGTGCCCCATGATATGCCTTTTAACCCTCTATATGCCACTCTTCCCCATGATATGCCTTTTTGTCTGTGTCCATCCGGTGAGGGGAACTCTGATCTCTGACAGCCGGGGAAGGTCTGCGCAATGGACGCAGACAACCCCCGCTGCTAACCGCACCTCCTTCCAGCTGCAGCGGAAGTTGTCTACACAAATCGCGTAGACATCTACATGCTGCCCCAGCTACACACCAGGGACTCAGAAGCACCTGTAAGTTGGGGGGGGGGTCTAGGTCTCCTGCAGCGTTGCGGGGGATCTGGATCATAGTCTCATAGTCAGACCTATTTGAGGTCTGATTATAAGACGACCCGATTATAAAACGAGGGGTATTTTTCTGAGCATTTCCTCTGAAAAAACCTTGTCTTATAATCGAGCAAATAAGGTATATATAATATTTTCATTTTTTTGTTCAATTTTGATGTGTTAACCACACTGTAATTAAAAGTAACACACCACAATTGTACAAAAAATACAATAACTATTAATTTATATATGATTAACAGCAATCGCACTCCTATCATGCCCATGGTTGCCTACCAGTACATGCTGGAATCTGGGTATGCCTGAGATTGCTGTGTGTGTGTGTGTATATATATATGGTGTGTTACTTACTTTTATTAAAATTGTGGTTATTGGTAACCTGTCAAAAAAGTCTATATATATATATACACACGCACAAAAGTTTAAGTCCTACAATTAGCGCTATATCTTCACAAAAGGCCATGGGGTGCCTAGTTTAAAAAGATGTATGATTTAATGGGGTAAGTTGAATTGGCCGGATTCAAAGATGTCTGAAATATGGAACATGGGCGCAGACTGATGCCAAAAAATGCACACCTCACAAAGGTGGCCTTTTACCTCCCAAATAACCCAACAAACCTATGCATGGGGGTATAGCTGTACTCAGGAGATGTTACTGAACACATATTGGGCAAAAAACATTACAACATTGGGTATTTCTAAACTCAGGAGAAATAGTAGAATCTATTTAGCAGGTTTTTTCATTAGTTTTTGCCAATGAGTAAAATATTTTTCAAATAAGAGTGAGAATTTTTTAACAAAAAATCGCCATATTTTATCATTTTTTATAGTAAATTGGATGATATGATAAAATAAGTATCTAAAGAAAGCCCTGCTTGTCCTGAAAAAACAATATATATATATATATATATATATATATATATATAATATAATGCGTGTGGGTTCAGTAAATGAAAGACAATTACAGCAAGACTGAAAATGTTAAGAGCCTTTGTCGCAAAGTGTACTACGAAAAATAAATAGTCTTGTCATTAAGGGGTTAAAGCTGGCAAATGCAATTTACCCCATCTTTTATTTTAACCCTTTCCATGCACCAATTCTACTACCGTTCTTTGTTAAACATTGTGGTAGTAATTTATTTTGTGTTTTTTTAGCACAACAATTGCGCTTCATGTATGGATTTACAGCTCCTGGTATATGCTGCTGCCAAACACCCCAGTATGTGTTCAGCAAAATCTCCCGAGTACAGTGAATACACCCCATGCATGGGTTTGTCGGGTTATGTAGGACGTGAAACGCCACTTGGGAAGTATGCATTTAATTAACATGGAACTTTTAGATCTGGTTCTACTGCACCTATGTCCTAATTAGGCCATCTTTGAAGCCGGCTAATTAAATTTACCCCACCAAACCATATATTTTTTTTAAACTAGACATCTCAAGGTCAATTTAAAATGCTGATATTTTTAGCCCTTTCCATGCATGAGATTCTACCACCAGGAAGAAGAGACTGTGAACTAGCAACCTGGAAAGAACTGGCTTATATTTTTGATATACATATGGTTTGCCGATTTTTATTTTTTCTTTTTTTTAACATTTTGGCTATTATAATATTGGTGAAATTTCCCTTTGAAACAATATGAATATATATCTTGGGAATGTGCTGAGACTCTGCGTTCAGACTCCTTTTCGATGAAAATCAGCTAATTAACCTATTATGCCTCTTAAAATTGTTAAGACGATAAAATGGGTTTATATCAGGCAGATCAGAAGAGGATAATACCTGTAGACTCTTTAATATACTAGAAGAAATCCATCGAAAGAAAATTCCCTCAGCTTTATTAGCATTAGACGCAGAAAAAGCTCCACTCTCTGGAGCGGTCACAGTGCGTCCTAGGGTGGGTGTTCACTGTTGCTGAGTGCCTCACTATCGAGGCATTTTAGCAACACCATTGAAGTTTAGGAGGTGATCATGGATCGCCTCCTAATCTGTTTTGAAACGAGTTTCCTCCACCATACAGTGTGGACAGACATGGCCCCTAATGCCGATCTCTGTGTTTCTAAATGCCTCGACATTGAGGCATTACAGCAACGCCGTTTTAAGTGAAGAAAGTGATCGTAGATCACATTCTAAGCTTGTTTATGATGTTTCAGCCATAATTTTGTGTGATGTGCCTGGCCCATCATAGACTGCCAAGGGGTTAAAAAACTCAAGTCCCAATACTGGTCCCTGCAATACTCCACTGGTAACCAGTCCTTCCTCTGAATATACACCATTAACTACAACCTCCTGACACTTAACCACTGCCTCATCCATTTAACTATTCTGGCATCCAAAACAAAAGTCTGCAATTTATGTAGAAGTCTTCTTTGAGAGACAGTGTTGAATGCGTTACTGAAATCTAGATAGGCTATATTAACAGCTCCTACCTGGTCTGTATGTTAGTTATCTTGTCAAAAAATAGATTGTTAGTTTGACAGGATCTTCCTGTAGTTAAACCTGTGCTGTTTCTGATCATGCAAACCATTAACTTCCAGATATTTAACAATCCTATATTTTAGTATTTCCATTAATTTGCCAACTTCTGATGTAAGGCTTACTGGTCTATAGTTGGCCAAGTCTTTCCTACTACCATTTTTGTGCAGTGGTACTAGGGTTGCCAACTTCCAGTCTTCTGGAACTACTCCTGTCATTAGTGACTGGTTAAATAGGGCTTCTAGCGGTTTTGCCAGGACACGTCAAAGTTCTTTTAATAATTTTGGGTGTATCTGTGACAGAATGACCTGTCATACAGGGGCCCAAGGTACTCAGAGATGGCTCCAGCCTGGCTGCCAAACAGGCAGGAACTCCATTGTGTAAACTAATCCCATTAACAGGATGGCTACCAGGGGATATTCAGTAGCTAAATGGGATTAAAGGTTGGGTTGTCTACATGTACCTGTTTATCAATGTTGATTTATGTTAATGAAGTTCTGTGGCTATATCAGTCTGTTTTACACCAATAAACTGTTCATTCCTGCTTTACTCAATTCAAGGTAGTTGTGTCTACTTATTGGGTACACATAGCAGGGTTCCAAGGTGCGCATGCTGGCTGGTGCTGGAAGTGATTCCGGGGACAAGAGGAGGATACATGTGGGTGATCTCTGGGAGTTAATACAGCTCTCTTGGTGAACCCGTTACAATATCCTTTCAGGGCCCATAGATCTGTTTTTCTTTACATTGGAGCATTCAAGTAGGACTTCTTCCTCCAGGAATTCCTTACCTGGATTCCACTTTTACTTGCTTCTCTTTGGAGTCATTTCAGTGTTGTTTGTGCCCTGCCTAGGAAGAGGTGTCATTCTTTCTCTCAATTACGTTTGTAATGGGAACTAGGGGTGTCTGCTAGGAGATCCATGGCCGTTTTTGCCATCTTCCTCATGGTGGAAGCAGGCTGCAAGATGGGTAACTGTTCTGGTTTTCAGAGTAAAGGTGCTCCTCTGGGGAAAAGCAGTCTCCCAAAGAACTGTACCGCCAGTCAGGACACAGCAGTTAGGATGCAAGGGAGTACACTTTATTGGGACTGGAAATATTTTATTTAGCCACATTACCAGGGGAGGAGAAATTTACAAACATGAGAAGGAATTACCATAATTCACACATACAATGGCATGGGATTATGCAGAATACATTGAGACTAAACTAATCTCAACACATGTTCAACAATAACGAATGCGCAACAGAGGTAAAGGGATTTGGGAAGTAACAGCACTTACTCATAGACTAGATGGTGAGTAATGCTTAATACACATTCAAATGATAACGAGAGGTGAAAATACAAAATATAATCAATAAATCAATCTGAAATCTGTATTTTTCATAAAATGGGGGTCAAGCATCCGTTACATTGTTACCTGATTGTAAGCAAGTAAAGAAACTTTCATTGTATCTTCATCAAGTTTTTATCATTAAAAACTTGGAGGGGAGCAAATCTACATTAAAGCTGATTTTTTTTCACTTAATTTTTTTCGGCCCTATTTGTTTACAATTTTGTAGAAAAGCTTGTCATGCAAAACTAAGAACAAATAGGTTGTTGACATAGAAGTTAAAAAAGCTACTAAATCTCCAGATAAAAAAGAAAATGTCAAATCTGTTTGTTTACTATACTAAGGAGTGCAATTATGTCTAAATATAAAGTTTACCTTGTTTCCTAACACAATCATAAGCTTGTTTAAGGAAACATGCATGGTATTCAAATTCTTGATTTTGTGCCAAACAATGTAGTGGTTTTGCATGTACTACCTATTCACATTTTTGTTCTTGTATTACCAGGTAATTATAGAGCTCCAGTTGCAGCTTGGATTACATGTGTGGTTCATGGAAACATGGAAAGAATTTGCTGATTTTGTCTGCATGTTCAGCAAAGCGATTGCTGAAGCTCCAACCAAGTAAGACTTCAAAATAGGGATTTTTTTTATATTGATAATTTATTTTACTTAACTAAATAATTATACTAGGTTTTGGTAACTGGACTATGAAAATCTGGAGTATATGCAAGTCTCTGGAGAATAGTTAGAAAGACTACCATATTTAGGGGCTTTCGTACATTAGCTTTTCATCTTTTCATCAGTCCTAATCTTTTGTACATGCTTTAGAAGTCCCATAGAAAAATAATTTTCTCCTTGAGCAAAAAAATACAGGGCCCTACATAGTAAGGTAGTTTTGAATTAACTAAAATCTGAGTTTATCTGATTTTGTTCCAAAATGCATCCTTTATCTGCAGATCTACAGGCAACCATTGTTGTCAGCCTGTCAGGCGAAGTACCTGTTGTTTGTATGGGCGAGGAGCCAAATATGCAGGGGGGCCCCGTGGCAAACTGGGAAAGGCAAAAGTCAAATAGGCAATCCGGGGTCAGTAGGCAGGCAGAGTTCCAAAAGCAAGGTCAATAGGCAATCCGAGGTCAGTAAACAGGCAGGAGAGAGGGGCAAAAACAGGTCACAAGAGGGACAGGAGCATAGAGCTGGGGACACACTGTAGCATACAGAGTGTCTCAGAATATCTGAGCGCCAACATGAAGGAGCTCAGGGGTTTAATAGGGAGCTCAGGCGTGACGTAATGTGTCAGTACTCACAATCGTGATAGGCCAAAACCGTGGCCTGAAGTTCCAGCAAACTCCAGGTATTGCCCAGACATCAGCATAATGTTGCACACCTGCGGAGGGGAGGCAAAGTCTGCCTCCACCATCAACTATCCACCAATAGTGTTCACACACATAAAAAGTGAACCAGGTGCTGTGGAATCACTCCTCTCTGGTAACCAATCCAGTGAGGAGCTTGTTCAACACAGGGGAGGAGTAGATACCTGCAGCACTATAAAAACCCCTCAGACTGTGACCACTTTACTCCAGTTTCCTTGGACTCTAGATTCCTGTTCTTCTCTGCTCGCTTTTTTTTTTTTGGATTCTCCGGTATTTGACCTATTTCTTGACGCTAGCTTGGACTACCGTTTACTCTGATCTATTGGACTGTTCCTGACATTGTTTTTGTACTATCCTCTGCTCTTATGCTTCAAACCCAATCGTGACACCATTTCATGAAGCTTGTGCTTGTGCTGATGATGCTCCTAGAGCCAGGTTGGAACTCTGTAGTGAGCGAAGCTACAGAGGACAGGCAATTTGGGAAAAAAAATCACTATGCTCTAAAGTACTGGGCAGCCCTGTTCTGTGAGTGGGCATATTCTACCATTTTGTGGCTGAGCTATTGTTACTCCTTAAATGCTTCCATTTCACAATACCAGCTCTTACTGTGCACCAGGACATGCCCAGTAGGAAATAAATTTCACAAACTGAGTTGTGGCAAATGTGACCGTGGATAGTTTAAAATCATTGTTCTACGACCTGTTGTACCCCAATTGTTTATCTGTGGAGATGCCATGAATATGTGCTTGATTTTATTTTGTCTATGTGAATATATATATACCGTATTGGCTCGTATATATGCCACACTTTTTTCCCCCACTCTTTAAAGTGGGGGTGCAGCCTATATTCGGGGTCTAGCGTCTGACAGATGCAGGGGACCTGTATCCTACTTTCTGATACGCTCAGACAGCCTCCCCTGCCGGCACTTCCCACGGGGTGGGGGGCGCCGGCACGCATCACGCAGACGTTCACCGGCAGCTGCGATGCGAGCATAAACAACCTCTGCTGCCGGCACGTCTGCACGATGTGCTCTAACAATCTCCCTTGCCGGGAATTCCCACGGGGGAGTCCTGGCAAGGGAGATTTTAAAGGGTAGAGTGGCAGCATATCTGGGGGGGGGGGCACATTCTCGGGGCAAAGTGCATATCTCAGGGGGCGATAGAGGGTGGCAGCATATTTTCTTAGTGGGGGGGAGTGGCCAGCATATTCTGGGGAGGGCAGAGAGGCAGCATATCTGGGGAGGGCAGAGTGGCAGCATATCTGGGGAGGGCAGAATTTTTTTCTTTAAAAAAGCACCTAACTTTTAGGGTGAGGCCTATATTTGGGTGCGGCCTATATCCGAGCCAATATGGTATATACACCATATGTATGTGTATATGTATGTATATGTACACCTTAGTTATTGAATTCAGGTGTTTAAATCAGACTCACTGCCACAGGTGTATAAAATCAAGCATGTAGTCGTGAAGTCTGCATTTACAAACAGAAAGGGAAGTGATTTAGGCTTCGTACTCTCCCCACTTCACACTCCTCATGGCTTCCCCACTTTGTCTCCTCTGAATTCCCTCCGGTCATCCTTGGAGACTACAGCATCCCAGTAGAAACCTCTTTGGGTCCCATGGTGTGTTGAATTATTTTTCGTTACCTCCTCTTTTTCTCTCAAACCGCATACTAACTCCCCTACTCATCATGATGATGTTCACCCTGGATCTTATTTTTTCTAGCAAATGTGCTATCTCACTAACTTTTCTAATACATCTTTCTTCATATCTGACCACCATGTCCTATCCTGCTCTCTCAATTTGCCTCCTACTCCTTCCCTTCGGGCCCAACAACCTCACTTGACCAGAAAGCTTAGCTCTCTCAATCTTCAAAAATTCTCAACTGATTTACTCCATCTCCTCTCTATATCTAAAACATGTCATGCCCTAAATTTGCTACCTTCCTCTATAACTCCACCCTTAAATCTGCTCTTGACGATGTAGGCCAAGCTACTACTCACACTTTTTACGATGCTTGCATTTCCAACCCTGGCACACCAGTTACCCGACACCTTCTATGTTGTTCCCACGCTCCTGAGCATATTTGGCGGAAGTATCATTCTGTCTCACCCTTGGTAAAGAAACTCAACCTCCCTTATATGTCTCATAACTCTAAACATCTCTTCAGTACCTTAATTTCCCTTCATCAACCTATTATAACTGCCCCTTCCACTAACCTTACTACTTCTGACTTTGCCTCTTTACATACTTCAATAATAAAATTGGAACTAGAAATATCTGCTTAGTGCAAGGGAGATACCACATGAATTTAAATGACCCACTCGGCTATCATTTGCTAAATGAAGGGATCACCAGAGGCTTTAGTTTGTCTGAATATGAAAAACTGTTTTAATGCAATCAGGGTATGGCATCTTTATAAATCGGTCCATCTTTTTGAGTTAGAAGATTGTAAAAGGACCACTACTGGTGATTTGTTAGGATGGACCCTCCTAGACATCTTTTTAAGTGAAAACAAGTTCATTTTTTTTAGTCTTTCCTCATAAGTAAAATAGTACATTCCTTTAGTTAATTTTGTAGCCCGTCTGTGCACTCCAGCTCTATAACATCATTCTTAAAAGGTTCTGCCCAAAATTGCACTGCATATTCAAGGTGAATATTGCTTTATAAAAAGGTAAATTTATATTTTGTTTATTGTTCACAATATATTTCTATTTGCCATCTCTTAATAAACTCTCAAACAATTTCCCCACCACAAATGTCATCTTGCTTGTGTTAATATATTGAAACGATTATTTAGGGTTTTTAAGTCTTAATCTTTGCAATCATGGTTTTATTTTCTATTTTAGCTTGTGTGAGTGGACTTTTGTGATACATGTTTGTGAGGTATTCATGCTTAATGTTGCAATTATAAACTGAATCTTCCAGCTAATCCTTGGTTCAACTTTGTCACCTCACATAAAAACTTTTCTTTAGGAGACAGCAAAAAGACTCCTTTTCCTTTTATCTCGATGGGGAATGGGCAGGAGGTGTGCGGGTGGAACGCTGTGGGAAAGGTCTCCTAGATGTATGGAAGAGGCAAATCCAGCAGTTAAATAGAGTCAGCGTAGAAATTGCAAGTGCTGTTGTGGCAGCCTATCCTTCTCCACAGCTATTGATTCAGGTAAGTGTTTAGTAAAATGTAGCATTTTTGTGATTTTTGCATAAGCTTTTTACTCAACTTTTGTCATGCATCTCCATTTTCTAGGCTTATAACCAGTGTGGTACAGAGGCAGAACGTCACAATTTGCTAAGTGATATCCTTGTACGTCGTGGTGAAGGTGTCACATCTACATCCCGACGGATTGGACTTGAAATGTCTAAACGAATTTGCCAGGAGCTTACATCACTGGATCCTGATCTGTTGTTGGACTTGTCGTGAAGACACTTAAGCCATTGAAACTAACCATATGCACATTACAAATAGAACAGAAAAAAGCTTTTATCTAAAACTGAAATTACATGGACGTTTCCCAGGTGCTGGCAACTAAGTTGCCTATTTAAAGTTTAATTTCCTGAAAACAACTTATAGGGAAATGCTGTGTAGTCTTGTTTATTGTTCGGCAAAGAAAACCCTGTTTGTCTGGTAGGAACTTGAATTTTGCTCACTTTTTTGTTAAAATCTGTATTCAAAATATCAAGATTCTTCAAAACTACTGCTACCTTTCCAATTTAGGTAAGAGTAGTGTATTTATTTTTGAATGTGCCCCTAATGGTGGAGCTTGTAGATTCCTTAGAGACTAGACTACCTTTTTTCAAATCTTGTGAGCTAAAACGTATGGGTCATTTTGGTACACTAGTACAGCTAGTTTAAAATCATATTTGAAAACCATTTTTTCCATTTACCTCACTGAATAAACCCCCTAGAACAACGCCTCCTAAGCTTAGCCAGTGCTGCTCAAGGGCCTTTGATCGCTCCTAAGAGTGTTTCAACTGGCCACCGCCTCTAACAAGATGGCGGTGCCCTTTAAAAAGTTCCCAGAGGGAGTTTTCAGTGATTAGTGAAATAAACTTAAAATTCTAAAAAAAAAAAATTGAAAATGTAAAAATAGTTAATAAATAAAAAATGTCATCCACTTCAAAGAAAATATGTCCATCAAATGTAAAAAAATAAAAATTGGTTTTATTTATATGGTTTGAGGGGGTAAATTGAATTGGCTTTTTTCAGATGTCACAAATAAGGCATAGGTGCAAACTGACCAGATGTCTCAATTTAAAAAAAAATTGTGCAACTACCAAATGTGACCTTTTAGCCCCCAAACAATCGACAAACCCATGCATGAGTTTGAATCACTGTACTCAGGAGATGTTGCTAAACACATATCGCTGTGTTGCGTGATAGTGGAACTTTAAACTCATACCTGAGTTACAACATGTGTGAGGAAAAATACACACAAAACATTCTACTGCAACCTTTGACAAAGGCTGGTGGTAAAAATGTGTGCAAGGAAATAGTTAAAATACCAGTATTTACAATACCATGGGGTGTCTGGTTTTCAAAACAATATGGTTTTATTGGAAACGTTGAATTGGCCATGCTCAAAGATGTACCAAATACATGCCCTATTTGGTACATCTTTGAGCCTGGCCAGTTCAATGTGCCAAAACCATCTAGGGTCATACCAGGCCTCCCTGTAATTTGTCAGCCTTGTGTACCCATATGTCTAGTGGGGATAATCTAATGATAGGGAGCTAAGCGTCAGGCCAACAAGGATTTACAGTAGAGTATTAAGGCTCTACACTGAGGGTTTAGAGTGTGGTATGGTGAAGGAGGAGCATATAGACCTCCTGCAAGGGCGGAGGCTTGTCATCTGACTTGGGAGATGGCCTGGTAGACACCTTTCCAGCAGCTGTGGAGCGTGGGCCCACTTGCTCCCTTGCTTCTCCAACACCTTCCATCTACCTCGGAAAGATGCTTTGGAGCAGCTGTGGGGTCCGGTACCAGTGTGACAGCAGTGTGTAATTTGATTCCTGAGTTTCAATGGCCATTGAGGACTTTTGAGCCATTGGTTACTAGCAAAATGAAATGGGTGATAAGAGGTTAAGCAAACCTCTCCAGTAACGTTGGTGTTCTGGGAGACGTGAATGTTTCTAGCTCTCCAACCTGACCAGAAGGTGCCTGTAGCGTGTGTGTTAAATGACAAGCTTAAGGTCATATCTATAAATGCTGGTAGTTTAGGGAATAAGATCCATGATGATCAGCAATTGAGAATTGATTTAGTTTCTGAGACAAGGTATAATGAGAAAAATGACCGGTACATACCAGGGTACTGTTTGTATAGGATAGACAGAGAGGGCAAGAAAGGGGTAGAGGTGTTCCTATATGTGAATGATAACAAAATCTAACTTAACGCAAGCTAGTGAGGAGAACATGGTGTCAGTTTGGGTAAAAGTAGTGCAACTCATGTAGGTGTGATTTACAGTATTGGATAATTACTGTTGAATGTTTAGGATCTAGTGATCATCAGTCTAACCTCTCTAAGGCTTAATATACGGACAGTGACACACCACACAAAACCAAAAGTTTTAGATTTTAGAAAAGCTATATCAGACGGAGGCCATTTAAATGGCGTCCAAGGGAAATCGATTTTTTTACAGATGGACATGAATGAAAGGGACCTCAGTTAGGACAAAAGACTGAATAGTCATTTGATACATACGAGTTTGTCTAGGAAAATATTCTACTTCAGCTGTCTAATGTAAAGACAAATACGTCAATGGGGTCTTATTATTAAAAGAGCTTAGCGGTGAAGTAGCAAAAATGGCTGAGCAGATCTTTGTGGTAATGGCCGCTTAATGCGGACCTGTAGCTTACTGCTGTGGAGCTTACACTATGCAAGGAAACTCTGTTTTCTTGCCCAGCTTCCTGCTTCCATTGGGCAGTGTGACCGAACCCTCCATCACTGAGTCCCCTGGAGAGGCCTGAGAACCAGCCTCCTCCCTACTAACTCTGGGCCCCGGCCTTGTAAAGAGTTCTGTGTGTAGATACAGTTTTTACTGATTTTCCTAAATATTAGAGGCTCTGCTATTGATTTGGGATTTTTCCTGCCAACACAGATGATGTTTTGCAATTATTTACTGTATATCATAACTTTTCCCTATGTCTCCCCATGTGTTCAACTACCCCCAGAAGTATATTGTCTATTACTTGCTGAGGGGGATTATCCCTGGAAGACAGCCAGGATATGCAACCAGGGAGTGACAAGCCATTGTGTGAGCTAATCTGTTTAATGTCAGACTCTCCCCCTCCATGGTGCACTAATATGTTGTTTAACCCCTTCAAGACCGGGACGTACCTGGTACTTCCGGGTCAAAGGTCACCGGCAGACCGGGACGTACCAGGTACGTCATCGATGATACGCGATCCAGCGTCGCTTTGAACGCTGGGATCGCGAGGGGCGGCTGCTACTGACCGCTGGGTGTCCCCAGCGATCCGTAGCAGCCACTCCCCCTCAATTCCGTGCACGTGATCGCTTTGCAGCGAATCACGAGCACGGAATTTAAATATTTTTTTTAAAAAAAACTGCGGTCTTCCAGGGAAGACCCAGTTTTCCAACGCCGGTCCGGAAGGGGTTAAGTCAGTCCCCCCTCCCATTATATTCCACTATTGATAATTCAAGAACTGTATATGGGCACATTCCAAAGCACCGTACTTGTCACGACCACCACCACACTGGCACTTACCGCAGAAGTTTTTCTACCCAAAGTACTACTGCTGAATGAGAAGCCCCCGGCGGCAGCACCCCAGGATTTATAGGATCCCAACAGTAAGGAGGCCAGGTAGAGGTAGGTAATATTGGAACGCAGTTGGCTCAACAAGGTACTGGTAAAGCGTAGAAGGATCTGGTAAAGGATCCCGCAGGGTAGAGCTGATGCCAAAACAGTAGTCAGGAAAGCCGGGTCAGAGCACCAAAATCGGGTAGTCATACAAGCCATGGTCAAAGTCCAGAGAGGGTAGTCAGACGAGCCAGATCGGTAGCCAAATCGGAGAAGGTAGCGGTACAAAATCAGCAGGCAAGAGAGACATCAGGCAAGCAAAGGGTCAAAATACTCAGGAGACTAAACGGCACGGTGGATACAGCAAAGACCACAACAGGGTAACTGGGAGGAGGATTTCCGGATTTTTAAATCCGGTGCCAGACCTAAGCTCTGCCCACTGGATGACATCACTGATGCAGCTTCAGCCGGCCATCAAGATCACGCCCCCAGCTATGCTGTGACGACATGCCCCCGTCTTCTACACAGGAACCATGGATGTGCCGAGATCGGGTAAGTACTTGTCTCTGGGGGTCTCTACCTCGTGGTGCCTGTCGCGCAAAGGCATTAGCTTGCCCGTGTCTACCGGGACCTGGAGAAGCTACACCAGTCCCCGATACCCGTCGTGCACGGGCATTAGCTTGCCCGTGCTTGCCGGGACTGTGACCGTACTCTCCAGTCACTCAAATCACTAGCTGAAGCTTAATGCAGGGTGAAGTACAAAAACTGTTTATTCAGAGTTAAGTGGGTATGGGAGAGTGAATGGGCAAATTAATGTATGAACAAATGAATAAGTGAGTGTTTAAGGGAAGAAAGGGACAGGCAGACTGTTTAGGGGGGAGGGCAGAAATGGGACAGGCAGGCTGTTTAGGGGAGTAGAGGTGGCACAGACAAGCTGTTTAAGGAGGCAGAGATGACACAGGTAGGCTGCTTAAGAGGCAGGGGTGGCAAAAGCAGGCTGCTAAAGAGTGAGAGGTGGCACAGATATGCTGCTTCAGGGGCAGAGGTGGCACAGGCAGGCTGTTTTAGGGTTAGAGGCCTATCATGTCAATGTTTGGCATAGTGTGAAGTAATGGGAGTGACGCTATACCACCATCAATGTCTGGCTCAGTATATATTAATAAAAGTTATGCTGTACCGTATCTGTTCAGTAAATGTTATTTATTTAAACTCTGAAGACTTAATACCTTATCTCCAGAAGGATATAGATACTTTGGAGAAGGTTCAGGGAGGCTACTAAAATAGTTCATGGATTGCAGGATAAAACTCATCAGAAAGGTTAAAGCATTTTATGAAAGACGTGACAGGGGGAATATGATAGAAACATTTAAATACTTCAAAGGATTCAACATGATTAGGGAAGAGAGTTTATCTAAAAGAAGAAATACTACCACATGAGGACATAGTCTTAAGCTAGAGGGGCAAAGGTTTAAAAGTTATATTAGTTAAATATTATTTTAGTGGATGGGTAATGGATGGATGGAATGGCCTTCTAGCAGAAGTGGTAGAGATTAATCCAGAGGGTGCGTTTTGGTCTCCACCACTGTGTGGCTCGACCACAGGTTGAGAATGATGTTACCGTGCAGTGCCTCCATCTCCAATGCCACCCATGGTTTACTGCCTGATAGTATTTTAGATGATTTTATAAGATAAGCTGGGTGTATCGCTAGCGTGGGCTCTTATTGCCCCAGACAACTGGCTGTTGCTTTGTTTTTTATATGCAAAAAAAAATTAATAATACAAGAACAGGAGGACAATCTAAAAAATCATATAAATTCAAACATTGGGCTGCTGCTGAATTGACCAGTAGTGTAACCAGAGTTGTAGTCGACCTAGGGCAGAAAAAAATTGCGCCCCCTGTAACTCTTCCACACCATCCATCTGGTTGTAAGGCTAATTCAACACATGTAAAGACTATAGTATATTTTTGATTTTTGAACAGTATATTTTTTATTAATAAACACAATTTTCTCCTGAAAATCCACAGATCTAAGAAAACCTCTGGGCTTTAACGTTGGATTCGTCTCATTGTTTAGACATTCTTTACAACCCCTCTGTAACCTCTCTAACTTATTTTATTAAGGACACCACTTAGATGGGTGACTGCCAATGTTACTTCTCTAAATACTTGCATTAATCATTATCTCAGTCTATGAGATCTAAACATTTACATCTAAAATTAATCCTCAACAAATGTATTATTATTTTAACACATAACTATTTTTATTTCGTTATGGGAACCAATTTTACACCATGTTATGCAAAACTTTTAATGGGAGCATGAGAATCCATTTGTTTGACCCCAAGATACATCAATTTGGAGGGGCTATATTTTTTGTTTGGAATTGCTCAGATGTAGAATACGATTTAAAAATGTACCTTAATGATAAAAATCTAAAATGTATGTTTGAATCTAATGATACCTATATTCATTTTTAGATGTTAAATTCTATATTAAAAATTCAATAGTTAAAATTAAGTAATTTTTAAGGATATATACAGGAATAGCAATAAAGACAGGACACATGAGTTGTCACATACTTGTGTCGTTGGACAATAATATTCTGAGGGGACCATATTGGAGAATCAGGAGAATTTGTAGTGATGTTAATGTGTATTTAGAACAAGGTTTAATGATTAGAGATAGATTTTTAGAAAAAACATTACGATGAGAGAATATTGATTGAAATATAAAAGAGGTAGGGAGATTAGACCATTCCTCCGTTTTGTACCTAAAAGGGACTAGAACTACTTTTCATTCTCAAATTTCCTTTTTTACTCATGTAATATTAAAGCTATAAAATTCAGAAATATTTTAAAGAAATATTGGAACATTTTGAAAACTGACCCTGTCTTAGGTCTTCTTTTACCAATCTGACCTAATGTTATTTCTAAAAAAGCCCCGATTTTAAGGCACCCCTACCACTGAGTCTACCTAGGAAAACCACCCAGAAAAGTCAAATTTTGCATATCGAAATTTTGAATATCAATTTGAAAAGAATCAATGAACAACTCTGCAACTTTGTCACCATCAATATCTACATAGCGTATAACTTGTGACATCTGGTAGACATGAGATGTGTCCAGTGTGCTATCAAATATGATAGAATAGTATTTTGCTTTCTTTATTTTTTCCATTATACCAGAACGCACCAGATTCCCCAGTAATACAATAAACTCGTTTTGGATTAAGGGCAACAGATACAAGCGTTTTTGGTTATCTGGGGGCATTTTTGTAAGCCCATTAATATACATACAGGTACTGCATTCAATCATGCAGCATTTGAAATACTTTGGGGTGTCTAGTTTTCAAAAATATAGTTTGATGGGGTAAATTGAATTATCCATCTTCAAAGATGTTCCAAAGAGGAGATAGAGGCAGAATGACCAAATGACCACCTGAATTACGCATCTGTCAAAAGTAGCCTTTTATCAGTCAATCTGACAAACCTATGTATACATGTGGGGTATCACCGAGATGTTGCTGAACACATATTGGGGTGTTGTTTGACAGTGACATATACCTTTATATTTATAACTAAATTACAATTCATGAGAAAAAAATAAAAACAATTACAAAGTTTGACAAAGTGTGGTTGTATAATTAGTGCATGGAAAGGGTTAAAATACCTGCATTTGAAAAACCCTGGGGTGTCTATTTTTCAAAAATACATGATTTGATGGGGATAAATTGAGTTAACCGTCTTCAAAGATGTTCCAAAGTACTTATTGCCCAATAACTTACAAAAAACATAAACAAATTATAAAAACATTGGGTATTTCTAAACTCAGGAGAAATAGTAGAATCTATTTAGCTCGTTTTTTTTACTTCCTTTTGTAGGTGAGTAAAAGATTTTTCAAAGAAAAGTCTTAAAAGGTGTTTGGGTTTTTTTTCAAAATTTCACCATGTTTTATTAATAAGATAATATGATGAAAATAATGGTATCTGAAGAAAGGCCATTTTGTCCTGAAAAAAACAATATATAATATGTGTGGGTACACTAAATGGGTGAGGAGAAAATTACAGCTGAACACAAGCACCGGAAAAGTGTTAAAACAGCCTCGGTCCCAAAGGGTACAAAAATAAAAAATAAGCCTGGTCCTTAAGGGGTTAATGACAAAATTGTTTCTTACTCGTAGTACATTGTGGGACAATGGCTCCTTTAAAATGTTTCAGTGTTGCTGTTTAGCTGTGATTTTCTTCTTTCTCATTTCGTGCTCCCACACATATTATATATTGTTCTTTTCTGGACAAATAGGGCTTTCTATAGATACCATTATTTTTATCATATTATCTAAACTATAAAAAAAAGATGAAATATGGTGATTTTTTTGTTAAAAAATGACTCACCTTTTTAGAAAAAAACTGCTAAATAAATTCTACCATTTGTTCTGAGTTTAGAAATACCCAATGTTTTTATGTTTTTTTTCAAAACCATTTTTTCCCCTAAAGCTGGTCATTCTGCTCCATGTGCTATTTCGTGTATCTTTGAAGCCGGCCAATGAAAAAAACTATATATTTTGTCAAACTTTAATTGTATTTCTATTTCACACACATTGTAATTCAGATATGAATTTACCGCTCCTGGTATATGTCCGTGTCAAACAACACGCCAATATGTGTTCAGTAATATCTCCTGAGCGCAGTGATACCCCACATACTTGGGTTTGTTGGGTTATTTGGGAGGTAAAAGGCGTCCTTTGTGAGGTGTGTATTTTTTTGCCATTTAGACATCTGGTCAGTCTGTGCCCACGTCCCATATTTGGGACATCTTTGAAGCCAGCCAATTCAATTTACCCCATCAAATCATACATTTTTTTAATACTAGGCACCATATGGGCATTTTTAATGCCAATATTTTAACTCTTTCCATGTGGGAATTTTTGAGAATCTATAGCGTGAATTGTAGGACTTGCTCATAAAAACTTATTTTTCTTTATTTTATTTTTTTTAAAACTTCTTTTTATTTAAAGTTTTTTCTTTTCTTTTTTTTATGTTTCATTTGGTTCGATTTTTCTTTATTTTTTTGGTAACAGTGGGGAATTTTTACATGTTACCATATTTTTTTAAATTTTTGACCTTGCATTGACCTTGCATTGACCTTGCATGGTTGAATGCTGTACCTGCATTCAACCTGCAGAAGGAGCTTGAAAGTTCTCAAGAGGGTCTATTTTTCTATTAATTTTTCTATTGTTCATGCCATCTTGTGAATGGCGGCAAAGCCATTTGCATGATGGCACTTGTGGTTGCTCTTCAGAGCAATCACAAGGCTATCGGGTTTGGGGGGTTGTGTTGCTACATGCCTCGATATCGCTCGGTGCGGCAACGGCCATCTGTGGATGCTGCAAAGCCGCCGATCGCAGCGGCGATGCAGATGTTTAACAGCAGCCCCTACATGTACAGGCTTTGTCGTTATCACATTGCACTGCAAGCCCGTACATGTACAGGGCAGTTGTGGTTAGGGTTAATTTAGGGACAGTTATGGTTAATGGGGTCTTTAGGGTTAATTTAGGGGCAGTTATGGTTGTCTACGCACATCGCACAGACGCTCACTGGCTGCCCCTACTAGACAGGGAGTCTGGAGCACGGGGGGATAAGTCTGGATGGGAGGCATCTCAAGGACACAGTGGTATATAGGGGGTTATAAGGCATATCAGGGGAGAAGTGTGGCATATCAGGGTGTTATAGGGCATATCAGGGGGCACAGTGGCATATTTAGGGGCAAAGGGGGATATCTGGGGTATAAGGCACATCTAGGGGGCAGAGTGGCATAATCTGGGGGTATAAGGCATATCTGGCAGGCAGTGTAGCAAGCCTGGGCTCAAATGTGCATAACTGGGGGGGGGGCAGGTTGGGAAATGAAAACAAGAAATACTTTTTTTTTATTCTGCTGTTTGTTTTTAACATCCTGTTTGTTTATTAAATTGTTTTAAAAAAATTATAGTGAAAAAAATTATATTTATTTTTTTATCCGATTAATCGGAAAAATAATCAGCAAACTAATTGATTATGAAAATAATCGTCAGTTGCAGCCCTAGTCTGGTCCTATAGTGAAGAAAGCTTTAAAGAACATCCCATTGTTTAGATTCCCTTACTTTATTAGACTGTTCCATTTCTCTACTACCCTCTGAGTAAAGTAGAGCTTCCTTATGTTACATCTAAGCAGAGCCGGCCTTAGGTGTTCTGGCGCCCTGTGCGGACTACTCCTCTGGCGCCCCCCCATCCCAAAAAATGAAAGGAATAAAAACTTGTAACAAAACTTATAACAAAACCCCAATCACTATATACTACGCCAAACATTGATGTGGTGTAGGCCTACCACTTCATTGTCTGGCTTAGTAGTAGGGATGCACCGAAACGAATTCTGGACTGAAACCGAAAGTGCAGCATTTACCTGGCCAAAACCGAATATGACCCCCCACACACACCATAAAAAAATCTAACACTTTTATGTAAGTAACACACCAAAATAGGACAAAACAATGAAATAACAATATTATATATATATAATTAACAGCAATCACATTCCTATCATGCCCAG
>VKOC01021486.1:0-26677 GCA_009364415.1 Spea multiplicata
CAGGAGCAAGGCAGGTACTGGAGCAAGGCAGGTACTGGAACAAACAAGGCAGGTACTGGAACAAACAAACAAGGCAGGTACTGGAACCACTCAGGAACCAAACAGGTAGTCCATTGACTTTATCAATGTCAAGGCCCAGACTGCAGAGCTGGGCAGGCTTATAAAGGCTGTGATAATCAGGTAAGCAACTGCAGCTGGACCTGATAATTGATTGGAGTGGTTCTGAATGGCAAGGGCGGCCACTAGTGGCTGGAAACGTAGAATAAATGATGCAATGTATCAACAAGTCCGGCCTGCGCATGGTGAATCGTTACATGATGGTTCAAAATATAATACCATAATACCAAATTATATGACCAAAAGTAACAGTAAAATCAGGTAAATAGGCATTCCATCTCAATTGGCTATGTTTGCAGTAGAATGGATCATACTAAGGAGCTCAGTGACTTTAAATGTGGCATCATCATAGAGTGCCACCTTTTGCCACAAGTCACTTTGTGAAAATTGTGTCCTGCTAGATCTGCCCTGATCCACTATAGGTGCCTTTAATGTGAAGTGGAAGCATCCAGGGGTAACAGCTCCACCACCAATCTATAAACCACACACACTCACTGAACAGGGGTGCCATATGCTAAAGTAAGTAGTGCGTAAAATCAACTGTCCTTTGTAGCATCACGCATTAAAAAGTTCCAGCAAGAACTGTGCATTGGGAAATTAACTAAATGGGTTTCCATGGCCAAGCAGCTGTACACAAACCAGAGATCACTATGCGCAGTACTAAGTGTTGGCTGTATTGATGCAAAGCTGGCCTCTGGAGCAGTGGAAACATGTCCTATGAAGTGATTAATCAGGCTTTGCTACCTGGAAGTCTGATAGACGAATCTGGGTTTGGTGGATGCCAGGAGAACACTACCTACTGGAATGCATTGTAAGGTTTGTTGGAGGAGGGATATGGGGCTCTTTTTAGGGTTTGGACTAGACCCCTTAGTTCCAGTAAAGAGTAATGTTACTGCTACAGCATTCAAAGACATTTTTAACAATTATATGCTTCAATTTTTGTGGAACCAGTTTGTGGAAGGCCCTTTCTTGTTCCACCATGACTGCCCCAGTGCATAAATCAAGGTCCATAAAGACATGGTTTGATGAGTTGGTTGTGAAGGAACTCAAGTAGCCTTCACAGAGCCCTGGCCTTAACCTCACTGAAGACATTTGGTCATACTGTGTACATAAAAGACGAACTTTATTTCATCACACAGAATAATAAGTTGGCAAACTTTAAGATTACTAGTAATAACATAATGCTAAATATGTGCAGTGTGTGAGCCCATCCTGTAATAATGCATGTTGGTGGTGTCATGTGGGAAGTGCTTTTGTGACATTGTGTTTTCTTGTGACATTTACAGACTACCCTAATAGTGTTGCAATAAATAGCTTAGTTGTCACAACAAAAACATTGCTTGCTGTGCCATTTGGCTTTATCAGACTAGGTTGTTTTGTACATAATCCATCTATAGCAGTAACAATGGAATTATGTAAATTCAAAATAGCTGGTGAAGATTATACATTTTTTTGTAAAGTTTGGAATTTTCGGGAGATATTACAAACCGCATGGCATTATATAAATTATTAAATTAGTATTAATCTATGATACTCTACACTAGGAAAATACAGCTTTAAAATATTATATTTAATAAGATTTTAAACCACACACAAAGCACTCAACATAGATGTTAATGCACTTTATTTTTTGAAAGTTCCATCAAACATCCAATGACATTTTGAGGAAGACGGTAGGGCAGGAAGGTGGCTGTGAAAAACAAATGTACATGGGGCACATCTGCTTGTTATGCTACATGAATAAATGGAAATGTTAACATTTTAAACTTTGCAGATACTGCAAAGTTTACTAATATTGTTTTTAATGTTTTTAATGTCCTGGAAGGTTTCTTCTTTTTTTTCTTTTCAATAGCTTTTAAATGAGACTGAGAAAACACTTATTGTACAAATCTTTGAGAAATTGCAATACACTTTGGTTGAAACATAATTCTAAACTTTTAAAGATAATTCCAGATTTAAGATTTACGAAAGAGCAATAGAAAATGGAAAACAAATTTCACAAAAACAAGTGAATAAATAAAGAAAAAGAACAAAGTTAAGCATTGGCAATGCACTGCATCAATATAGGTCATTAAAAAAATGTAAATGTACATTAAATTTAAGGTTCTCATTACAGTCTGATAAAATGTAACGTGTGATTTCATTAATTTGTTTTTGGTGAACACTGGATTATTTTTTTTTCTCATTTCTTAGGTAAAGAGGTATTCATAAAAATAATGTGCTTTAAAACCTATGACAACATAGAATGCCATGTATAAAGCAGTGGTTTGCATGTGTGCCTTTAACCCCTTCAAGACCGGGTTTTTGTTACTATGTTTGCGCTAAAAGACCACAGCGGTTTTTGTGTTTTTGCTATGTCTTTCTCTCTTGCTAAATTTTCTCTTTTCACTTAGTGCACCCACAAAAATCATATATTGGGGTTTTCCAGCACAAGTAGGGCTTTCTTTTGAAATAATAATTATATATAAACCATCATTAAGTATGAAAAATATCTAAAAATGTGGGGGGAAATTAAGGAAAAAGGAAATATTTTCACAGTTTCACCTATAAAACCTATTGGCCAGGAGTGATTTGATAATCATCAGCCCACTTATTTAGGTATTAACCCCTCTAATGCACCAGAGACTTAGGTAAACAGGACTTCACTTGGAGATTCTAGGTCAAACCTGAAGAGTTCCTGCATGTTCATGACCTTCCCTCAAAATTACACCTGTCAGTCCACCAATAACAAATACTTCTTACAGGAGTTTATACTTTTCTAGCTTGCATTCTGTGAGTGGTCTGAATTTTCGTCCTTCAGTGTACCACTTGTGGCAGAAAATTGTACATATTTAGTCCTTAACCTTAACCTATGGCCCAAAGTCTTTTAATATAAGCAGCAGCATCCCTTTTACCCGCAGAAAATGGTTAACTTTGTCTAAAGTAAGTCAACCACTTATGCCCAGGACATATAACAGGGCTCTCACTGGCTGGGGCGATGCTAAAAAAAAGAAAAGCAAAAGTCCTCTGTGGAGTGCATTGTGGTCTACAGCACATCCGCATAGCAAATAAAGGTAAAATGTATACCCAGCTTACAAACATTACACAGAAAATACATGTTTGCAAGCCAAGCAGTTAAGAGACATTATGTAAAAATCCAAAATAGTTATAATGCAAATAATAATACGTATAGTAATTCAGGTTATGAACACAGTTTTTCAGGTTATGAACATACACCGATAGTAAATGAATAGTAAATAGAGGTTAGGTTTTATATTTCTAAATGGCAACCCAACTTTGATTTAATGTTTCCTTTTGTTTTAGTCTATACTAAAGAATAGCACAGTTATGTCGTGCTTATTAAATTCAAAGTACACAAGACAGAAACATTTTAAGATCCTTGCAGTGCAATTTGTTCAAATGTGAAATTACATAAATGAGTATGGTCTCGATATCTTCAGATCACATAGAATTATGTGATATATTCAAAACATTAAAAAAAAACATTATATTTTATTATGGAAAGTAATCAGTTGTCAGTTGTCATAGTCTGTATTATGAAGTCCACCGTCCATTTCATTGAATCTCTAATAAATGTTCCAGTATGCAATGTATCACTGCAGGAGAGTAATGTAAAATTATACTTTTTTACAAACCGTAATTAGATTCCCATTTGTTTTGAAATGGAACTGTGTTCTGCAAATTTTGTGTTGACAATTTATTTACAGTTTTGACATTTTCCATTTTTTTCCCTAATGTTAAAGTGTCTAATCTGATTATAATAACTGATCTTCGGTCCTTAGATCAGACTGATATCAAACAATACTTTAATGTATTGTCTAGGCATAAATGAAATATTTAAATTAGAGTTTAAAGGCTATCCCAGCAGTACTTTTGGAAAGTACACTTTAACACTTCTATCACGTCTCATCATGACCTGGCATATCAAACTACGGAGTTAATCTATAATGGCATGGCAAATGTACAATATGCATAATACAGAAGTACCAGCCTTTATGTATTCCACTTATGGATGAAATAACAACAACACTTAAAATATAGCCATTCATTTCATTGAGTTTCTTGAAGGCAAAACCTTGCAAATCTTTATAAGTGTCCAATTTTTATGGCATAATAGTTTCTTCTTTTTGATCATAGATCTACTTTATGGTGTGATTTTCACATTCAAGGAATATGTTGTCACAAGACCGTTTATACAATAGTGCAATGGGAGCTTTGTACTTTCTTTTGTATTCTCATGGCCGTGACATATTTATAAATCATCTAATATATAGATATAATTTATAAGTAATAATATATAATAATTACACCCCTTTTGTTAATTGGGACGTTTAACCATTTGTATGTTAGACATTCCTGAACAATAACATAATAATAATGTTAGAATAATAAGGAATGTTCTAGAATGGAATACTACACTGACATACCTCTCAACATTTTAAGTACCTAAACCAAGATAAGGGGCAGCTCAGGAGCTGTGGTTGTTGAGGTGCATGCTTCAAAACCACAGATCGTCCTAACTAGGATGAGGCAAAGCATAATTTTCATGTTCCTGTGGAAGGAGGATTCGGGCAAACCATTGTCATCAGAGTAATGGTGCGCATAACACACCACCTATTCTCTTATCAAAGAGAATTTCCATAAGGTAGGCAGTAGGTACCGTGTTTCCCCGAAAGTAAGACAGTGTCTTACTTTCTTTTTATCCCTAAAAGCCCCACTATGTCTTACTTTCGGGGTATGTCTTATATTGGGAAAAAATCCACACACACATACCAAACCACACATACACCAAACCACACATATATACTAATTCACACATATATACTAATCCACACACATACCAATCCACTCTCACTTAATGCTTTCCTACCTTTCCTTTCTTCTTTCAGCTTCTTTTCCTCTTCTTCTGTTCATCTGTCTTCTCTTCTTCCGGGTTCAGAGGGCAGCGGTGGGCGCGGCTTCAGTGCTGTGCGCCGGGATCTGACAACAGACCCCGGCGCACAGCAGCTGTTGCCGTGCGGATCGCAAGGGAGCAGTATCGGAGGTCTTTAACAGACCTCCGGCTCCCTTGAGTGAGCCGGAGGTCTGTTAAAGACCTCTGATACCGCTCCCTTGCGATCCGCACGATCGCATGGGAGCGGTATCGGAGGTCTTTGCCGGCACCCGGCACCCCTCCAGAGACGGACAGCAATGTCCGCCGCTGGAGGAGCAGGCTCCTCCAGCGGCGGACATTACTGTCCGTCTCTGGAGGGGTGCCGGGTGCCGGCAAATTGGCACCTCCGTGATGAGCGGCACCCGGTGCGGACCGCCCCCCGCTAGGTACGCTACTGCTGCAGAGAATCTGCAGGCAAATCCCCCGTGTTTCCCCGAAAGTAAGACATATGTCTTACTTTCGGGGTACGGCTTATATTAGCCGACCCCTCTGACACCCCCGATACGTCTTACAATCGGGGGTGTCTTACTATCGGGGAAACACGGTAGTACCTTGATCCATTGTGCTTAGATAATGCCAATCCAAGTTCTCCAGATGAGTGATTTCTTGGGATAAAGTGTTTGCCCTGCTTTGCAATATTTTATAAGGCCATCTGCTCCCAGATATCAGCATGGCCTTGTTGAACCTCTCCTACTCATTGGCATTGCACTTTAGAATGGGCTTTTAGTTTTACTGTTGTCCTAACAAGGTCCAATAAGGTATTGCACTTTTTTATTTTTAATAACTTATTAAAGTACTTCACACAGTAGCAAAATACAAATTTTAAAACGCAAATTTGCACAGTTAAACAGGGCCAGCATTAGGGGTGTGCGACCTGTGCGACCGCACAGGGCGCCATGGCAACAGGGGCGCCGCCATGGACTTAAATTAAAACATCGTTTTTTTTGTAACTTTATTTAACATCTTCCATGTTAAATAAAGTTTTTTTAACTTTATTTAACATGGAGGATGTTAAATAAAGTTAAACAAAAAAAGAAGGTTTTCAGCAACTGCTCAGCGCCCCTCAGGCTCTGTGACTCCATCCCTAGTGATAAGGGGCAGGGGGGGGTAGATAATGATAAGGGGCAGGGGGGTAGATAGTGAGAAGGGGCAGGGGTAGATAGTGAGAAGGGCAGGAGTGGGTAGATAGTGAGAGAGGGGCAGAGGGGTAGATAGTGAGAAAGTGCAGGGAGGAAAGGCAGTGAGAAGGGGCAGGGAGAGGAAGTGAGAAGGTGAAGGGGAGGGAAGGCAGTGAGAAGGGGCAGAGGGTGGTAGATAGTGAGAGGGGGGAGAGTTTTTTCCTTTTTTTTTGGGATGGGGGGGCACCAGAGGAGTAGTCCGCACAAGGTGCCAGAACACTTAAGGCCTGCTCTGCAGTCAAAAATCGAATCTGTGCAGTGATTCACTAAGGATTTGATTTTTTTACCGCTGTCCCTCAGGACATTTGGTGCAGAGATATTGGCTCTCTGTGCAAATAAAATCAATATTCACACTATCCAATACTGATGATGTAGCAGAGATGCAGTGTAAGAAGAGAGCGCAAAACTCTTTCTTATGCTTAGTCTCCAGGATGGTCGTCTATGTCATCAGAATTGGACAGCGGCAATTCAATAAAACAAGCCACATAAAACACAATAAATATCAGGAGAAAAATAATAATAATACCAATACTAAATTGAATAAAGATGAAAAAGTCAAAAAGGACCAATAAACCTCTTGGTCTGGTATTGTCCACCTGGACAGGAAAAACAAATATAAATGAAGGATGCCTCATAGCAGGGGCGTAACTAGAAGCATCAGGGCCCCGGTGCGAGAATCTGTTAAGGGCCCTCCCACCCCCAACCCAATCTACCCCCTCCTCACACTATCTACCCCTCTCCCCCCTTCTTAGGCTATCTACACCCTCTCCCTACCCCCCTTTGGTCACTTACCGTGCAGTCCTGGAGTGGGGGCGCGAGGCACCCGAGACAGATGCCTCACGTTCCCACCACTGCAGTCGGGGCAGCGTTGAAGCAGGTGGCAGTGGTGGCGCCGGCAACAGCAGGGAGCAGAGGAGACAGAAGGGCGCGAGCGGTTGCTGAAAATGACCATTCGGCACCGCTTGGGCCCCCCTGACTGGCAGAACTCCTGGGCCCTTTCGCAGTCGCGAGCCCTGTGACCCCGGTAGTTCCCCCACAGCCTCATAGGACGCATTTAGTTTCCTTCATCAATTTGCACTTACTGAAGGAAAAACAAGTAAAGGATAAAACAGGGATCAAAACCTGATAAATGATTAACACAAAGAAACCAAATTCACATGAGAATAGGCCAGGAAATACAATGCTTCAGCAAGGAAAGCTATGAACATACCCAGATTATAAAGGTCCTTGAATATGGGAATGAGCAGCAGGTGTGTTAGTAGCAGATAGGGATCTCATGTTCATGGGGAAGCAGAAAACTCAATGAACCACCCTCAACCACCCCTCACAGCCACCTAGTGGTAATATGGTTAAGGGCAATAACCTCAATATTCAGGGTCAAAGGTTCAAATCCCCATGTCTCCTGACCGTTACACCATTAAGTATTTGTAATTCTAATAATATGTATTGTGTATAATATCAAAAAATATCAAGTGATAATTTTACTCAAGTATTCTGATAAGGCTAATAATGTTGTTTTGTTTCTGACTACATTAAAGTCTTTCATTGTCCCATGCTGTATGCAATGACATTTGTTATTGCTTCGGCAGGTAGTTGTCAAACTTTTTTCATACCTGCTGTTTCCAGATAGCAACCTTTTCTTTCTTGCCCTGTATGAGAACATCGACAAATTGCTTACAAATGAAAGCAGCCATATTTCAAAGATATAGTTCCTATCTGCTGTCAACACATTGTCAACACACTAACAAAATAATGACAGTTCTCGATAACTTGCCAAGTCAGAATTCAAAATAAGCCCAACAAGCCAGAAGTCTAAATAATGGATTTGTTTAAGCATATGTTTCCATAATAAACATGTTGTGGTATACTGCATAAAAATATAATATTTACCTAAAATGAAATAAGAAAATGTATTATAAATTGCACTTAGAGAAGTTGATGGCTCTGGTAGTAGTTATATTTTCGTATGTTAAAAATCTATGTTTTTTTCAGTGACCCATAAGTACCATTTTGACCAGACAAAATACTCCAAAACCAATACTGACACCCAAATATTTTAAAGGTTTAAAGGGTGATGCTTTCATGTTAGGTGTGTGATCACCATACCCAGGACCTCTCTGGGTTTTGACCCACCCCCCGCCCATTTTCCCACTAAACACTGATCTGGGCTGTTTTTCAGGGATTGAGCTAGGCCCCTTAGTTCTAGTGAAAGATAATGATACACTATACAAAGACATTTTGGACAATTGCATGATTCAAACTTTGTGGCATTAGTTTGGCTAAGGGCCCTTTCGTAATTTGCCTTGTGCATAAAACAAGGTCCATAAAGACATTGTTTGAAAAGGTTGGTGTGGAGGAAGTTGAGTGGCCTGCACAGAACCCTGACCTTAACACCACTAAACACTTTTAGGATGAATTGGAATGCTGATTGTGAGTTAGGCCTTCTTGTCAAACATCAGTGCCCGACCTCACAAATTTTGGTTAAATGGACAGAAATGCTCACAGATTACAAAATCTGGTGGAAAGCCTTCCCAGAAGAGTGGAGGCTGTTATAGCTGCAAATGGGATGCCACATCGATATTTTTGTCTCTGCTAATATTAATGCCTATGGCTTTGGAATGCCAATAACCTGAGATATGTGTGATGGTCATATGTCTTCTGGCCTGGGGGTTCAGGTAAAGCCAAATTGTGCCATTGGCTCCTTGCAACACCCAGGTAACACTAATACACACTTACACTTAAACATTCATGCTAACACACACTCCTTCACACACACATCTCATACTCAATAAAAAGTGGTGGAAGTAGAAAGGGCTAATGGGATCTTGGATCCTAGGGCAGGGTCACAGGACTCCACACTGATGTTACATCAACTTCTTAAGATGGAAGAAGTGCACTGGGCATTGCTCTCACCTTGCAGTGCCTGGATCAACTGTCCCTCTTGCCCCAGAAAATGTATAGGTCTGTGTACAAATGAAATTAAGCTGGCTAAATATTATAAATGCTTTCACCATTTACAATTATATTAAACAAATACGAAATGTTAAGTTTTGAAGGGTTATTTCATGACCATTATCAGTTTACAATATCGTATAACCATACAGTGAAAGGGAAGAATAGACACAACAACTAAGCAATATACGGAGACAGCAACATCATATCTGACATCAGGTGTTACAGTATGTCAAAGCTTCCATGGTGGTGTAGTCTGAATCCAACAGTGACAGCCCAGAGCTGGTAATTTCAGTGATAATGTAGGAGGGGGTAGGCGAAAGACTTTGTAGGTCCTATACATATACATATACATTTACATATTGGATAACCATATTCCAGAGCTTGACTTGGATGCACTTTACGTTATGTTAACATGGAACATGTACCGTATGTATTTACACACAAAAAAGCTTAACTATATTAATATAAAATGCATTTCACTGTGGGACCTGAAACGCTGATTGGCACAAGGACCAGTGATAGTCCACTATGACCTTTGCTTTAAACAATGCCTGGCAAGACCAACAATCCCCACAATAAAATGCCTTTTATAAATATAGAGATAGCCATGCAAATAAGAAGAATCCAGCTGTAGTTTAATCAATTAAATGACCACAGTACCCATCACGTATATGTTCTTGATTGTAGCTGAAACTGTCCTATATCTGTTGACATACAAGATGGACAACAGCAACAGTTAAGAGACGGCAGACGATGAAGCTCACTCCGATGCAAAGTCCCCCATATATTACTCCTGCCTCATCCCTTGGCTGTTTCTTGTAGGCCTATCTTTTATTTATTCCAACATGTCCATAGCAGTGGTCCTGTTTTCTAAAGTACCCATGGAAAAACCTGGATTCAAGAAAAAAAAAATAATGTAATTTTAATTCTTTGGACAAAGGCTACATTTGATAAAAATATAGCTTTTCCTTATAAAATAATTGATATACAAACAAATTGAACCACTCCACAGTGATGGTGTATTCTGATTATTATAACTAGAAAGATCACTGGAACTTTTTTAATGTAAATTTTAAAATTAAACTCTCTGTTTAAATTTACTATTTAATTGCAAGCAATGTGAGTTAAGAAAACAATCCAACAGGAAGACAAAAGTCTCTTAGATTGTATTTAATTACTTTATAATTAAAATAGCACCCCCAATAGTTTTCTTATAGCTCTTAATTAAAGATTTTCTTTGTATTTTAATTATAATAATACTAAAGCAATACACCTTGAAAAAAAAAACACCCTTTCCAATATACATCCAACTTTTCATCCTTTTTGTCTCTAAATTAACACCGCTTCCTTACATTTCTTTGTAAGCACTATTTTGGACAGATTAAACTCACATTCTTAGATTTTCCTTGAACACCTTGCACATACTACATCTGCATGAAACTAGGTAAGCCGTTTTTTTAAAGCTGAAACCTCAGCGGGAAACCAAATATTGTACAGAAGGCTTTAGGCTTGCTCTAGATTTCTTTGTAATGTCACACCAGCAGAATCTATTCTCTAAAAGCTGCAGTATTTAGATAAGATTTATTTTATGCAAATGTGGTTATTTTCTATCTAGCATAACTAGCTCACTTCAGATATTCTAGTACTTAGGTTTGATATCTAGGGGCTACAGCATATTCCATTCTTTGTAGCAACAATAATTGAAAGTCACTTTAGTATGGTGTGCCTATTGAAATGAACCTTTATTACAGAGAATCCCAATTGTGAAACTCTTAAAGCAATCTCTGATGAATAGAATCATTTTTAAGACGTTCACCAAGATCTCAGAAAATCTAGAACAATACATCTACACCCACCTATTTTCTCTATAGTTTTTTGTGTGCTTTTGGGTAATTAATCTACAATTTCAATAGCATTAGCCTAATCAGGAAAATGTACTTATTCATATGACAAGGAGCTCAGCTACTAGTTTACTGCAGTTATCTTAAATACACAAACATAAGGAGCAGTTAATAGAAATCCATATAGACTTTCTTTTTATATTATACTTTGAATGTAGAAATGTATTCATTCCAAAAAAAGTATGTACCTAAAAGTCTCTATATAAGTGTATATATAAGATAATGCTTACATAAATTCAATTGTATTAAAATTTTATTTTTATTTTATTTTAAATGCAAAACGATTACATTAAATAGATATCAACACTTATCAATAAAAAAAGACTTTGTAAAGCCCAGTCCTTTAGCTACCCCTCTGACCCACCTCCCTAATAAAAGCATCCCTCTTTGGCTACTTGAAGAATGTATTTACGCAAACAATATTTATTTATTTCTAATACATTTTTAAAGGCAATTCAATCAATAAGTATCTTCTCTGGAACATTTAAGGTATATATGTTTAGAAATGCTAAATATCAAAATTAAGAGAAAGGTCACAACTATTGTGGTATTTTGAATGAGGTTGCACATAAACTTGGCCTGCTCGCTGTTGTTTTCATACTATAGAAAAACATATTATTTTCATATGCAGAGCCTAACGAAGTGAGCAAAGGTACTGGTATTTAACATGAGCTTATCCAGCAAACAGGCAAACTTATCCATTTTTTCAGTGGCATGCCATGGCAGCAACTCTAGTTTTGGGTGCGTACACAACATTTTGGCTCAATAATTTAATACAAGCAGCGGAGTCTGCTTGTACTTCCATCTGCAACATGGCACCTTGAGTGCTTCCATTCCCTTACTTAAGATTGATTTTGCTTTGCATTAATGGATGGGATGACAGCAGTATGGGCAGCACAGTGATATTAATTAAACTGAGGTCCAATTCCCTTTTATCAGCCTTTTCAAATGAAAATGAAAATAATGCCCCTTAGTACTGAAATGCCAAATCAGTATCAACATAAGCTATTACTAGGTATGAAAAAAGAACACTTGTCAACTATCTTAAATCCGGTGCAAATATCCTCAAAAGTGTGCCTTATTTGTGTTTCACTATAAAAAAAAAGAATACTCCAAGGTTACAGACTGCATCTATTTATTTTCGGAGATGTTTGTCCTTTATAAGCTTGACATTTTACGTTTGTGAAGAAAAGCTATTATTGCCTAGTGTAATGAAAGAAAATTCATTTGCACAGCTATAGTGGGCTGTCATTTAAAAGAAAATATAGCTAACAAATAGCACTGCCATAATGATAATAGCCTTATTTGTACGTACAAATCTCAGTGGGAAAATGTACTTAGACTGCAACAAAAGATTCAGTGGCTTGGGTGCATCAATTAATTCGCATATCAACACTTACGTCGTTGGTCAGTAGGGGATCATTTGCATAGTTTCTCGTTTAACCTATATGGTAAATACAGCACAACATATTCTTGGACAAATGTTATTTGTTAAAAATAAATATTTCTGATGCAGATATCAAGATTTGCATACTTAACAAAAAATACAGGGTCGAAAATAGAACATGTGTGTGTGTCACTTGCAACCGCGATCCGGAGGATGTTAAATAAAGTTAAAAAAAACCCCCAATGTTTTCATTTATGTCCCGGGCAGGGGCGCCGAGCAGTCACTTGTGAAGTTTTCAGCAACCACTCAGCCCCCCTCACTCTCCGTGACTCCATCGCGGTGCCACGTTTCATGCTGAGCGCCAGAATATTCCGGCGCTCAACTGTGAAGCCCGCACCACGGGAAGAAGGACGCCTCCCGCTCCCACCGCAGGACTCAACAAGGTAAGTAAGGGGAAGAAGGGGCAGAGGGGGGCCAGTGAGAAGGGGCAGAGGTGGTAGATACTGATATAGGGGGATAGATAGTGAGAAAGGGGTGTTTTGTTACAAGTTTTTATTACTTTCTTTTTTTGGGATGGGGGGGGCGCCAGAGGAGTAGTCCGCAAGGGGCGCCAGAACACCTAAGGCCGGCTCTGCTTGCAACTGTACCCACAACAAGCGGATGGCACCATGCTTCATTCATGTGAAGTCATAGACCATTGGGCACAGAAAGCACCCTGCGGTTCCTAATAATGTAAATCTATGGAAGTTCTCTTATCTTCAGTGCAGGAGCTTCTGGGCAATTGGGTCCAAAATCATTATACTCTAGTTATGCCAACACGCAAATGCCCCATTCCCAGGACACTCAAAGGCATTGTAGCATACAAACAGTAGGCCCAAAGTACATCAACACAACATCCACTCACAAAAAAGTTTCTGCTCTCTTGCATACACAGTGTCGATTCAGGCTGCACTATCCGACATGTAAGTTAAGTAATTGTGACTGCCCTGAGAAATTATAAAAGTCGTTATACTCAAGTAACGTTAGTTATTTCATTTCTTAAGAACTTATTTAGAAGATTTTGTATTGCTATCTCAAAACTGTAATTTAAGTTTTTTTTACAAACACTGTTTCCTCAATTCTTAGACAAAAATGATTTACCTATTTTTAAATAGAGGATCTATTAAATTTCCGACAAGAAATAAAAAGGAAAAAAATAGTTGCTAGTCATTTTACTTTCTTCTATGATTTTACCCATTAATCAAGCCATGGATAAAATATTTTTTCATGTCAAATATCTATTATTTTGTTTATAGGCCTTCCATCAATATAAGCAACACAGCAGTTCTTCACATACTCATTTGAATTAATGAGACTTTAGGTATTTCTAAATCAAAATATCTATGTATTTTTTGCCTAGGACATTATTATGTAGGATTGCAAAGAATTAAAGTGCTGACATTTTTTTATTATCTTTTTTATTTACATACAATGCACAGCTAAAGTAGAAGATTTTAATATTTCGGTTTTAAGCTCTGTATTGTCATTAAAGGTTATGGGTGCAGTTATATATATGCCTCCTAAACCCATAGAAAAATATAAAAGGAGAAGCATTTTAACCCCTTAAGGACAATACTGTTTCTTACTCATAGTATATTGTGGGACAATGACTCTTAACATTTTTCAGTGTTGCTGTTTAGCTGTGATTTTCTTCTCTCATTTTCTTGCTCCCACACATATTATATATTGTTTTTTTCAGGACAAACAGGGCTTTCTTTAGATACCATTATTTTTTATCATATGATCTAATTCACTATAAAAATGATATATATTTTTTTAAAATTACTTTTTCTCACTTTTTTAAACAAAAAACTTTTACTCATCTGCAAAACTAATGCAAAAACCTGCTAAATAGATTCTACTATTTGTCCTGAGTTTAGACACTTTTTTTTTTGCTTTTTTCTGCACGTTATGGGGTAATAAGTACCAGTACCGTTTTGCTATTTTGGATATCTTTGAAGCCGGCCAATGAAATTTACCCCATCAAACCATATATTTGTTAAAAACTAGACACCCCAAGGTATTTTAACCCTTTCTATGCACTAATTCTACCACTAGCCTTTGTCAAACTTTATGGTAGTCAAATGTTTTTGTGTTTTTTTTCACATATGTTGTACTTCAGGTATAAATTTACTGCTCCTGCTGTATGTCTGTGTCAAAAAACACCCCAATATGTGTTCAGCAACATCTCCTGAGCGCAGTGACACCCCACATGCATGGGTTTGTTAGGTTATTTGGAAGGTAAAAGGCCACCTTTGTGAGGTGTGTATTTATTTGCCATTTAGACATCTGGTCACTCTATACCCATGTTGGACATCTTTGAAGCCGACCAATTCGATTTACCCCATCAAATCATACATTTTTTAAAACTAGGCACCCTATGGGCATTTATAATGGCAAAAAAAAAATTTATTATTTTTTTTTACTTTTTTTTTTTTAACTATACACTGAGGTTGTGTAGCCCCCTCTGAGGCTAGTCTCACTTGTGAGGCTTCCAGGAAAACCGCAATGATGCTGATCGCGGCGAAATCAATGGCAAGTAACGCTACCACGTACATGTACGGACATTGTCACTAACACATTGCATCGTCACCCCGTACATGTACGTGGATTGTCGTTAAGGGGTTAAAGAAAACTTTGCAAAAGCTTAAGTTTTACATAGTCCATATCCCCTTTGTGACCAGGCTGTTTTTTTCAAAACAAGAAGGCCTTTTTTAGATATCATTATTTTGATAATCTTATATAAAGTATTATGACAAAATAATAAAATTTGATGACAAATTAAAAAAAGATATTTTTTTTTTAATTAAAGAGATATATAGATTTTACTATTTGTCCTGAGTTCAGAAATACCCAAATGTTTTTATGTTTGTTTTTTTCTTGCAAGTTAAAGGGCAACAGGCATAAGTAGCATATTGCTGTTTCAATTTTGGTTTTTTTTTTCAAAATCAGTGACAGTTTAACACGTAAATCCCTGAATCTCCCCCTATTTTACATACTTACAAAAGCAGACAACCCAGGGAATTCAACTTGGGGGTATTTTGACACATTTCATGCAGCCATTTTACCACCAATATTTGCCAAAGTTTCCAGAGGTAAACATTTTTGTGTTTTTTTTTTTACACAGATTGTAATTCAAGTATAAATATACAATGAATTTGAAGGGTTACTAAGAAACAACACCCCAATATGAGTTTAGCAACATCTCCTGAGTTTGGGAGCTAAAAAGGCCACATTTGGGACATGTGTATTTCAGTTTTTTAATTTGGAATTTTGACATCTCATCCTCCTACAGTCATGTCCTATTTGGGACATCTTTAAGACCAGGCCAATTAAATTTACCCCCATCAAACCATACGTTTTTTAAACCTAGACTCTACAGGGTATTTCAAATGGTGGTACTTTAACACTTTCCATGGCTGGATTTTTGGGAAGATACAGCACCAATTTTAGAACTTGGTCATGAAAATAAAACAGTAAAATGTAAATGTCTAAAGTGGTAAAAGTAAAAAATGTAAAAGGCTGGGGCAGGAACAGTTATATAGTTATATAGTTATGCAGATTGCAGATTTTCCATGGCAATCTGGACAATAGAACACATTGTCTATTCTTTGCCCCCCGCCAAAACAGACTGCATCTTTTTGGATGCTTTTCTTTTCAATAGGACAGCAGATCAGGTGCTGTAGTGTGCAGCCATTGGATGGATATGCCTGGCTTCATGCTACAAGAGCCTATGCAGATGATGGCCACACTTATGTCATCAGGCGGCTGCTGACGTAAAAGCACCAGGGCTGCCTCATCATCCCCAGTCCAGCCCCACATCCTACATTTATTGTCTCCTATTATTCTCATGTATTTTTAATTTAATGATTTCCCTAATATGCACTTGTCAACATTAAATCTCATCTGCTACTTGGTCCTCTAGTGATCCAATTTGACCAAATTTGCTTGCAGGAAATGAACATCTCATTTAAACTAAAGTACTTCACCTAATTCTGTGTCATTTGCAAACACTGGCACTGGCTTTCAATACCAACTGCAAGATCATTAAATAACAGTGGGCCTAAGATAGAATCCTGATGAAGTTCACTTACCACTTTCGTCCAGTTGGAGAATTTTCCATTAACAACATCTGAACTCTAAGCCAGTTTTCAATCCTGGTGCAAAAATGTATATCATTTTTAATTTGTACAATAACTTTTTATGATGAACCGTATTAACCTACTGATGTGATTTATGTTTTTGCCTACTCCTTCATAGAATGCAAATAAGTTAGCCTAACACGATCTGCCCTTCCTAAAACCATGTTGACTATTACTAATGATTTTATTGAACAAATGTATTTCTAAATAGTTTCCCTTAGCAAGCTTTCAAATACTTTCTTCACCACAAATGTCACGCTTACGGGTCTGCAGTTACCTGGCTGAGACTTTCATCTCTTTTTGAATATTGATACCATGTTTACGTTTACTTTACGGCAGTCTTCTGGACAAGAGAGAATCCTTGAAGATTCATAACAATAGTCTGGCTATTTCATGGCTAAGTTCCGTAGGTGCCCGGGGATGTATACCATCTGGCCCTGTAAATATGTACTTTAACTTTATTTGGCAGTTTTATCACCTTGTCCCATGTCAGTCACATGACTTCTGTAATTTTTTTGCAGCCTACAGACACTGGTTCTTCATTGGTATACTCTGAGGCAAAAATAATTTAAATCATCTGCCTTTTCATGATCTTTACTTAGTTTTTCCATTAATGTATTTAACCCCTTCATGACAATACCTGTATAGGCTCACAATGCATTGCCATTAATCGGTTTAAGGGCAACCCGTTGTCCTTAAGGGGTGAAAAAAAGAATTGGGGGTTGTCACGTTGTCATTGGCTATCCTTTTTTTTTATTATGTATTTTAGCCAATCTAATTACCATTTTATATTTGTATTTTATAAATGATACTGCTGATCTCTTTAATTTAAATGCTTACAATGTTGCTGCCTTTTTTTCTTGACTGGCTGTTCTATTAAGCCACATTGATTTTACTTTGCTTCTTTCGTATTTGTTACCCAAGGGGACATGCTCATAAGTGTATTTCATTAGTGCCAGTTTGAAGATATTTCACTTCTGTGTTTCTGCCTGTAAATATTTAATCTCAGTCAGTTATCTCCAGGGATGCCCTTAACCTGTTGAAGTTGTCCTTCCTAAAATTCACTGTTTTGGTGGAGCCTCTACTAATTGCTTTTGTAAACCTATCTCCAGCTTCACTATGTTATGGCCACTGTTTCCCAAATGCCCCCTTACTTGAATATTCAACAAAATCTCTATGTTAAAATCTCTATGTTATCACCAGATCCAGACAGACGTCCTTTCTAACTGGTGGCAGCACTAATTGTGACCTGAAACCATAATTAACAGGTTAAAATATATATGCTCTCCCTTCTGTTGCACTACTTGTCCCAGTATTCCAGCCAAACTCTGGCTTATTAAACCAGAGCCACCTTTTCAATTTGTGATAAAAGCTGATGTTTATAGTAATATTTGGGGGGGGGGATTTGAAGCATATCAATGTACTGCACCTCTTCACCTCTGTGCAAACCTCTACAAATAAGGCTTCAACATTATCGGATTACTGTAATGTTTTTAATAAGGATGAAAGAGAACAATTGTATGTACTTGAATCTCAAGCTATTTTATATGAAATTTTTATGTTCCTTTTCTAAAGCCCAGCTGTGAGAAGAAAAAAAGCTTGGCAAGTTATTAATTTCTAAAATAATAATATGTTTCTGGCTAATTTTTACACTTCAAGAGTAAGTGTAACAGTATTGTATCAGACAAAGTTAGCATTGAATATTTATATACATGGTCAAATATTTAACAGTGCATGTTAAAATATTTAACATTTACATTCTCTACAATACTCAAGATCTTCTGTTTTCAATATTTTCTAAAAATGTGCTATCAGTCTATAAATGTAGTAGCGATTGACTGAAGATAAAGACTATCACTAAAGACTGATGAAAAACATTGATTTATTCTTGATATTTTGATTAAAAATAGCAAAATTAGCTTCTTAACACAGAAAAATACATCACCGCAGGATCCCCTGCTCAGTGCCCTAGATAGTTGTCTAGTTTTCCTAGTTGATGTACATACGTCTAATAGCAAATGAAACCCAAAGGTAACAGACTTGGAACCTAAATTTTAATTGTGGCTAAGTATAATTTGATGCATTCAGGACACTAAGCTTTTTCCAGGATGCTAGACTGTATAACAAGAGGTACCAATCGGAGGGGAAATGGGTACTATTGGGTACACTTGCTAGAAGTGATGAGATCCCAATTTAGAATATTGTGGCCAAATCTGCAGATCATGGCTTTGGATAAAATTGCACATGGGGTTACTCATAAATGATACCAGGAATGACTTGTTATGTACACCTTAGACGAGTGAAATGAGACATGATGGAAATACTCAAATTTGTAAAGTAAGTCCAAGCATTTTTATTGAAAATAAAAAAATAAAAAATAAATACTTACTTATAAATAAGATAAGTCTATAGATCATATGACAGTATTGAAAGCAAACACAATAAATTAATTAAATGAAGATCTATACAGCTGCAGCTCTTATTATAACGTAAGCTAAAATAAACATTTTGCAGGGTTCTGTTATCCCTGGTAGTTGGGGTTGTGCAGTATCTAACCCTTCCCACATGGCAAATACAATGTCACTTTTTATTCAGACAGTGAGGACCCAAAAGCCATTTGTTGCATTTCTTTTGGTAAACCCACTATATTTTATAGTCAAGAACATTTCCAACTGAAACTGGATTTCTGCAGAAACTTTTGTTTGCTTTCAATATAACAAAAATAATATCTAAATGTATTATTGCAACACAACAATGCCTGCCTACAAACATACATTGTGTTGTATTGTTGTTTTGTTAGAAAAAATACCTAATAACCGATTTAAAAGCTGATAAACTCAACAGATAAGATTATTTTCCCAGAGACATCAATGAAAAAGTAAAGAAACAGATGGATACACAACTCTTATTCTCCTCAAAATAACTATCCTTAAATAGCATGTTTAATTCTTCCCTCATCCCTACTAACTACAAGCAACTTATTATTCAGCAGGAGCATAGAAATTGCTTACAGAAAAAATAGGAATGGCTTACAATAAACAAATATGCGGATAACATGCATCCCCTGGTTGTAACAATACACTCCTGAGCAAACATTGTAAGTGTGTACATATAAAATCTCTATTTTGTGATACTACAGCAATGTCACTTATCTATCACCTTAACTAGGCCATACTGGTTTTATATATATATATTTATATTGTGATAAGCCCTGTAGCTTAAGGGCCTTAAATGTCACAGTTAGTGGGTCTTAAGCACAGTCCTCTAGGGCAATCAGCTTGTAGCAAAAACAGCGCTTTATTTTAACTGGAACAGTAGAACAGGATTAGAGTTGTCACCATTTGTTGAGCTGTTTCATGGAGACACTGAATGATGTTTACTTTTCATTTATAATGCTATTCACACGGTTTGTTGTGGTTATATCCATTAGACTTATGCATGAGGTTAAATTTTTTTTTTTGGGTTTTACTGATTAGTTTTCGTGCAACTAATTTGGGGCTTTTGTACATTAATTATGCTCCTCCTTAGATTTTTACTTAATGTTATAAAGTTTTACTTAATATAAGGAAGACTTACTTTAATTAGAATGTGGTGGGTATGTGGAACAGATTCCCAACAGAAGAACCTTGAGGTCCACAGGACCCCTAAGATTTCTACTTTAATATAATAGTATTAAAGTCTTTCTTACTGTATGGAATATTTACTTTAGTGTAACGGTGGTGGATATGTGGAATAGCGTCCCAGTAGAAGTAACTTGAGATTTACAGGGATCATTATTTTTCTTTTCCTCATCTTTGCTCCTAATATAAATTGGTGTTTTGGTCGAGATTTTTAAAGATATTAACAAAAGTTTAGTTTCACAATAATCTGATTTATTCAGTATAGATATAATTGGCATTGCAATGGTTAACTTTAGCCTATTTTTTATTTTACTGTAGGTGACTTTTTGCCCTCTGCCCTTTCTTGTTTCCTGTGGTGTTTGCTATTATTTAATAACCAACACCTGAATGCTTAACACATGCACCTACTTTGAACCTTAACCACATTTTCTGGGAATGCTGCCAAACATGCTAATCATAGCTTTTAATCCTGTATGACCTCAGATAAAGCAACATCTTGTAATTACTGGGAACCATGCCAGAAAATGTGTTAGATGGAAAGATAACTCATCTATAGCAGGCAAACTGAATGAATTTAACAAATTGTCTGTGGGTTTGCAATTCATTTTCATTAAGTTTATTTTTACTGAAAATGATTATAATCAAGAAAACATTTACTAATGATGTTCCTAAAGCTAATGAAACCTCTGATGATACCTCTACCCAAAAAGCTAAATATTTTTCAATAGAATTATCAAAAATGATGTCAATATAATGTCATAATAAAGATTTCACTGTTTATTTTTTAGGGTTATGGGAATGTTTTTAAAAATTATGGCCTTGGTAAAAATTATTTACATGATTGCTTAAAAAAGGCAGTATTACTGTATTTGTAAGAAATCTATATATATTATATGTAAGTATTGTAGAATTCTCCACATGCACGTTTTTCATTTAGTAATGATGTGTATTCAGAAGATGCTGTAGTTCATAAGACAAGTATTTCAGCTGAACTTGCTAAATTATATCTGGAAGCTTAATGATAAACAAAGGTACTGCCCCCATCAAAATATGGTCCTTGGTGAAGAACGGTTTCCTGAGGGGTTATTTTTAAATTGGGCACCATTAGAATGTTTACCATCAATTGAGGAAGAAGTCTAGGTCTATGTCAAGGTAGTCATCTAAGGCTGCTGTTCTGCCCAATCAATGATCATATGAAATGACATTAACACTTACTACAGCACTTTGATCAAGCAAAACTTTAATACAGAATTCTCACAACAGCAGACCAAATAAATCAATCATACAGTAATACTTCACTGAGCCAAGTATTTATCACTTCCCTAGCTGATTAACTCGCAACTCACTACTCAGCATCTGGCTGATGCTGTGGTTTGGATCCTACCGGTTGAGTTTTGTTTGAACCCTCAAATATGCACCATCCTAGGGTCACAGAATGAGACCATCAGGATCATATCAGCCTTTACCTTCAGAGGTGGCTGTGTCGCCCTCTAGAGAAGGAGGCGCAAAACAAGTTGAGGGTCTGTACATGTGCTTTCTTGAGGGGGACCTTGCGGGGGACCGTGTGGGCGCTGCAGGATTTCAGTCCTTCACGGCATAGTGTGTTACCAATTTTTTTTCATTGACAAGATCCTCCTGTGTAGTTCTGGATTGATTCCTCACCGTTCTCATGATCATTGAAACTCCATGAGGTGAGATCTTGCATGGAGCCCCAGACAGTTATTTTGTGTTTCTTCCATTTGCGAATAATTGCACCAACTGTTGTCACCTTCTCACCAAGCTGCTTGGTGATGTAGCCCATTCCACTCTTGTGTAGGTCTACAATCTTATCCCTGACATCATTGGACAGCTCTTTGGTCTTGGCTATTGTAGAGAATTTGGAATCTGATTAATTGATCACTTCTGTGGACAGGTGTCTTTTATACAAGTAACCAACTGAGATTAGGCGCACTCCCTTTAAGAAAGTGCTCCTAATCTCAGTATGAAAGACACCTGGGAGCCTGACATCTTGCTGATTGATATGGGATCAAATACCTTTTTCACTGAGTAAAATGCAAATCAATGTATAATTTATTTGAAATGCGTTTTTTTGGATATTTTGTTATTCTGTCTCTCATCATTAAAATTATAGACTGATCATGTCAGTGGATAAACGTACAAAATCAGCAGGGAATTTTCTTCACTATAGGTCAACAAGAATTTTGTCTTTCTTCTTCTCTTCCTCAGGTTGCTTGCAGGACATCTTGTCTTTTCTACAACTGGGAGAGGACCAGGTCCGACCCTTGGGTGTTGCAGACGGTAAGAGGTTATCAATTAGATTGTCTTTCAGTCAAACTAATGTTGCTGTTCGAGAAAGACGTAATAGAAAGAGCCCAAGGTCCACCAGTTTTCCTCAGCTCCATATTTGGTAAAGAAATGCACGAGAGAACTCTGTCTCCACACGTGCTCAATGCTTTCATAACATGTCACCATTTCAAGATGGATAGCATCCATTTTTTCAGGGATCTGATGATGCATAGCAACTAGTTCAACTCATTTTGACCTCAAGGATGCTTACCTGGCAGTGCCTATTCATCCAGCCCATCAGAAGTATCTGCAGTTCCATTGTGGTCAAGGACTTTCAGTTCAAATCCCTTCCTTTCAGCTAAATTCGGCCCTTTTGTGCTTTAACAAACTGAACCTGTCATTGTGTTCTTCTGCTCAAGGAATATTCGATTCATCATATACCTGGACAATCTTCTCCTTTTCTCGCAGGAAAAGAGACTCTTTGGGTCCATGTGTTATTCATGGTTCATTCGCTCCATCAACTTGTTTTTTGGTCAACCTTCCTGAGTCAGAGTTGATCCCAATGCAGACGATCTGGTTCCTAGGATTTGAACTAGATTCCCTGTAGGCTCTTCTTCGCTTACAAGCCCAAAAGATCTCAGGAATCAAGAAGGCCATTCATTCTCTACTCTGCTTAAATTTCTGTCCTCTGCAAAGCCTAGCACGTGTTCCAGGGTTCCTATGTTCCTTTCGGAGGAAGTTTTGTGAGGCGCTCCGCTGGTGGCTCCTCCACATGGAGGCTTGGTATGGTCAGGCAATATTTGGGGCTAAACCAGATTTTATACTAGAATCGGATGCCAGAATTAGGATGGGGGCAGTTTCCTCCAGAGAAGCTATAGGAGTTGTCTGGTCTCCAGAAGAAAATCTGTTACACATCAATTACCTAGAACTGATAGTGTACCCAAAGATCACAGAGATTGTTGTCTTCTTTTAAGGATGGACAATTTTTCAGTGGTTCAATATATTAACTGTTTAGGAGGAACATGTTTGAAACACCTTCCAGAACTGATTAAACAAATTTAGCAATTCTGTTTTGATCACAACATCTCTCACTTGCAGAGTATGTTCCAAGAGTATCAGTTGGCTGATTGGTTCTCCAGACATTGGCGGGATGTCAGCGATTGGAGGCTACACAGACAGGGGTCCTCTAACTTTAGATCTTTCTGTGTCTCTGACCAACAGTCAGACAAAAGAGTTTTTTAGCTGGCTTTCAGACCTGGAAGCAGTAGCGACAGATGCTTTCCTTTAGAAATGGCCAATACCGGGAGGAAATGTTTCTCTTCCATTAACACTGATTCAGAGAGTCACTCATCACCTATGAGATTACACAATTTTGGTCCTGCTGACGTTATTATGGAGTGCCGAACCTTGGTTTCCTGCTCTCCTGCAGGCTTTTGTGCAAAATCTTTTGGCTCTTCCAGTGTTCTCCTCCCCTGGTGGATCCAGATGCACAATTCCAACCTTCTTTTATTCTAGAAGGTTGACTATCTTTAGTTGCTTGGATGATATGGGGGGACGTTAATCTAGCCACAAATTATGGCAGGTCGCAAAAGATGATGAAGAGATGCATAAATCTTATCTCACCTTTTATTTGAAACCTTTATCTTCAGCGGCTTTGTTGTTAGTTTGGTAGTATTCAAACTGCAAATATTAGCCTCCCGTCTTGCCTTAAAAATGACAATTATTCTAGTCAGAATTTTAATAAAGATAGGAGGCAAAAGGAGGCTACATAAGACATTAGACTTCCATATCCATTTCACCAATCTTGATCCTAATGGTAGATGTATCATGTTAGATATTACTCATTATATACATTAAACATGTCCACTTTAATTAAGGAGGTGCTTGGGGAGCTGAGAGTGTGGAAACCCTTACACATATCCATCATAGGGAGAGCACATTTGAAGAAAATGGTTAGTTTCCCAAAACTATTATATCTATTGCAACAGTTGTTACTGATTATCTTCCATGGGGATATGGATCAAATCAATAAGAAATGTAATCTCTTCTTATGGCAGTGTAAAAAGCCAATAATAAGTTTAAAACATTACAATAGGTAGGGGATCTAAATATACTAGGTAAATTAGAATTTATGATAGGGCCTCACTAATGATATGCAATGGGTTGGATAAATAATACTGAACATTTTGCAGATCCTCAATTGCATCAAAAATGTATTTACCAAGTCATCACTTACCAAACTCTTTCACATCCTACCATCCTTGAGTAAGGAAAAACATCATCTACACTATCATTAAAAATTGAAAACTTACCAGAATATGCCATGGGTTACAATGGCAGTATGCACCTTATCTTACAATTATATTCAATCCAAATTTCCAAGAGGAGACACCAGCTCCCATTTTCAGACTAATGAGTCAGTACCATTAAACAGCTGGTGGACAACAAAAAAAGGAGAGAGAGAGAGAGAAGAAAAAATGACTTCTTGTATGGTATATCATGGGGCATGTTCCAAGTGATTAAGGGTGAGGAAAATATATTTTTTTAAAATGCCAATGAGATAAGGGGAGATAAGAATGTTGACAAGGGGAAAGAGAAGAAGAAAGATAGAAACAGGAGATGGAGGAAGAGAAGGAGGGACGGGAGAGAGAGCAAATAAAGAAGAGAGAAGAGGAGGAGAGAAAGAAAAAGGGAAACAGAAGAGATAGAAGGATATAAAGGGGGAAAGCGGTAGATATTTGGCCCTGTAATTTTAATGATGGCCACATACTTTGCTACCTTAACCCTGTATCATATTTCTGTTGAAACAGAGCATTCTTGGCTTGGAATAGTGAAATCATACATAGGAGGTTTTTCCTTTATTGTTAAATTCCTTCATTGTTAAATTTGATCCTAAAGGACACACACTTGGCATATTTTGCACCCTTTAGGCACAGTATACATCTGAGATAGCTCAATAGAAGGCAATAGTTTATAAATACTGCCCACCCTAGTGGTTTATGGACTTTCATTGTCTTGCTTCAGTGTGCAGCATATGAAGCAGTTTCTGTTGCTATACCACTAGAGAGTCTCTTATATTGATCTGAGAACAGATTAATGGGCCCTTGATTGATTTTTGGGCCTGTAGCAATAATGGCAAACAAGCCAAAAATAGCCAGGAAGAAGCAGTCGAGTTAAGAAATCTCACATTGGAGTATCGAGAGATCAGCTTAATAAGTATTAACTGCAATTCAAATAAACATACAAAAAAACATGCCCAAAAATCGTGTCACTGCATGAGTTTCATAAGAGGTCGCTGAAATGATTCAAAGGGTTCACACCAAGAGAAATAGAAAATAAATGTATAAATGTAAATTTAAGGCAACAAGATAATAAGAATAATGTTTGTCAAGTAAGTCCCATTCATCTATATATTTTGTTTTCTTGGCTGAAAAAAGGGAACACTAGGCAGATCTGGATCAATATTAGACACAGTAGAGAAATATCTATATAAACATCTCCAGGGCTATCTTGCATTCCAGGAAACTCTTGTTTATCATAGCTAAGTGCAGCACACCCGCACTGTACAAAGAGGAAAGTGACCTTGAGACCACGTAGAAGCAGCACTTCACCAGGAGTCTCTGGGTCAAACCTAAAAAGTTCTCAGGTATTATCACATTGCAGCGCCCTTCTTCAATAGTTTCCAAGGTAGCAGCATGAGGTCTCTGCTGCGAAGTAAAATAACTAAACTTACCACAATTATTTGATGTTGATAACAATAATTATAAGCAATGGCCAGAAAAGGTTTAACCCCCTTACTATCATTACTTGTCTTTGCAGTATTAAAAAAATGTGACAGAATGTATTACAATCTATGCAAATAAAGTCACCATTGTCCATGAGTGTTGATCTGGCTACTGCACCTCTTACCTGAGTTTTGTCTAAAGGCTTTCTTGTACAGCGGGCAATTACTTTCAAGGGATCCATGCATAAAGTGGATATAGAGGCAAAAGGTGATCATTGTTGACCTTATTTGCATGCGCCTACCCAGAATCCCTTGTGGTTGTGACAGCACCATGAGATTTCTGAGGGGAAAACAAGCCTTCTGGTTTGTCTGGTGTCTGTAGATGAGTGTTTAAT
>VKOC01021487.1:0-14136 GCA_009364415.1 Spea multiplicata
ATATACACACACATATACATACACAAACACATATACATATATATATATACACAGACATATACATACACACACATACATATATACACATACACATACATATACATAATGTTTTCCTACCTTTCCTCTGTTCTTTTTCCTCTTCTTCTTCTGTCCTGTCCTTCCGGTGCAGTAAAGAAGGTGGGCGTGGCTTCAGTGCTGTGTGCTGGGATCTGACATCAAATCCCGACGCACAGCATCAGTTGCCGCGCGCATAGCAAGGGAGCAGGATCGGAGGTCTGTATTAACAGACCTCCCGCTCCCTTGATTGATTTTAAGCCGGTTGGGGTGAGATTTTTTATCTCCCCAACCGAGCTTGCTCCTCCAGCGGCGGACATTAATGTCCGTCTCTGGAGGAGTGCCAGGAACACCCTGGACGGACTGCCCGCCCCCCCAGTTCCCCGTTAGGTACTGTGCGCACGATGTTAGGTCGTGTGCGCTCCCTCAAAAAGTTCTGTGCGCGCGCACAAGCGCACAGCTTAGAGGGAACAGTGCTTGTAAGCAATTGTAAGTAGAATGGAAAAAAATGGTTGTCTGGTTTTTAACAGCTGTAGATTTTCTGGTCTCTGGGGTCTCACTCTGAGATTGTATTGAGATTTTGCAAAAATGGTGATGAAATACATTCCTAATGGATAAGCATTTTCTTTAATTGCAGTATACGGTAACAGCTAATGGGGTTTATAGTGCTTTGCCTTGCGTTAGTTTTAGTCTGAAACAGGTAGAGGTCTGGCCTACTCAATGAAGGGCTGCCACCTTCTGGCCTTATATGCAGATATAGCTGAGTAGCCCTCCGACCCCTAAATCCCTAGTAACAAACACACTAGCACAAACACTATTAAAGATTACACTAACACACATATACACACCAACACACACTTACACACTTGTACAAACTCACATTAGGACACACATATATGCTCATTCTAAAGCAAACTTACATTAGAACATACTCATTCTATCACACTCCAGATCCCCTCACCAGACCTCACACCTTTGGACTGGAGAACTTATTCACGTATCTGGGAATCCCTAGGGTTTGCCCTCTCAGGCTCTCACGCTGTGGAGCTTATTTCTTTATATTCTACTCTGACATATTGACATCTAAGTTTCCTAGTTTACTCTTTTTGTACTGGTATATCACAGATACAATTTCTGTTTAACTACAAAGGCCTACATTTCCCTAAATGGTTTTCAGATTCATACAAAATTAAATTTTAAAGAATTTTGTCAAATTTGTCAATTTGTACAAATGTCAGAAAATGAGGGGGGGTCAACAAAACAAACACTGAATTTCTGTTTGCATAGGAGAGAGAAAGTTTGAGCGAGAGAGTAATAGAGTGTAACAGAATGGGTGACCATGCATTTTGTTTCAGAATCAAAAAAGCCCTCTGAATTATGTGCGATTTGTCAGATCCAAAAGGGTAGGAAAAAAAATGTATTGTTTACCTTTTTTATTGGCAGCTATGAACTAGCTACTATTGCGACTGCTCCACTTTCACCATCTTTAACATAATTTCTATACAGTACTTAGTTTCATTGTTGAAGAAAATTTTAAGTAATTAATACTGAGTCAGAAGATTGTACTATCTAGCTGTATAGATTGTCTCTATATTACTAGGTTAAATATGAATTCTTTATTTCGATCCACAGTATGTTGATAATACACATTCTATACATTACGCACAGCCGTACACCTTGCCAGGGGCCATCATCCTTCAGCCTACTTACTCTGACCTGTCAAACACTTCAGTTACTAACAGTTCTCCTTTAAGAAGGACGATGATAGAAATGTCTTTCATTGGTCTGTGCTTTAAGTACTCCCCCCCCTATTTTTTTTCAACTTCCGACATTTTTGTTGTTCCCTCATTCTAATTTATTCCAAAAAACAAGACAAACAAAATATTTTCCCTTAAGGTACTATTTGGATAGTGGGAGTTTTAATATATGTGCAGCTTGTGATGCAATAGTGCTCTCTAGTGGCCAATTTTGATATATTGTTTTCGCTAAAACTTACGCAAGTCTGTCCCCTGATATTATTTGGTAAATATGTCTGCTAAATACCTATTGCAAATCAAAAAAGTTAAAATAGAAAAACTATATAAAATAAAGAGTACAAATATTTGTTGTGAATTGTATGAATTTTAAATACATGTTAATAAGGTATGAGCATCTCTTTCAATAGTATTCTATTTATGTGGGTCACTCAAATATTGTTATTAAAAACATTATAAGAAACAACTCTTCTTATTATAATGCTAGTTGGCATTAAATACAACTTTGCACTAGCAAACTCTCACAAAATTCTTGTTAGCTCCCATTTGCACTCAGAAAAAGTAAGTTGGAAAAAATCAAGCAACTTTTTATTTTAAGTAAACACCCGTCCACGGGACTAACAATCATCTTCTTTCTCATCTGCTGGGCTACCTTGGGTCCCATTAAAGACTACAGACCGTATTTAAGTAAAGTGGGCCCATTTAAGTTAACTTTGGGCCAGGAATGCACAAAAGCATGTATATACACTCTGTGCCACTGGGAGCAGTGGTGTATTTATGTTTTGTGATGCCCTAAGCTTGACTAAACCCATGCACCCCCCCAATCTTTAGTGCCACCCATTTTGCCCAGGCAACACACCTTCCTGTTTATAACTCCCCTTTCCCCTGTAAATTCCACTGCTTCCTCTTTTGTTGTCACCCCTTCCTCTTTAGGCCAAGCCTTTTCCTCTTTGAGCTCCACCTCTTATATATTTTGTTGCTTTGTGCTTTGTTTTATCTATTATTTTAACAGTAGTGCCCTGGACATGATTTAGGTTAAACATACACATACTACAGTATATTCCCCTGGCTATTGGGGTAGCTAAATTACTAAATAACCCTTTGGAGAACCACACAAACCGACCCATGCCTCTTCCCATCTCTGTCCCTGCCATGTGGAACGGAGCGGCCTTTCAGTCCCCCAACAATCCAAGAGAGTAAATACAAGGAGAGCAGGAGATACAACCTATTGTGCATATACTGTATACAGTATATACACTATTTGGACAAAAGTATTGGGACACACCTCTTGGGACTACATTGTGCCAAGTGCAAAGTGTGGTGGAGGAGGGATGATGGCATGGCACTGTTGTTCAGGGGTTGGCCACTCACTTTTAGTCAAGGGAAATTGTAATGGTTCAGCATACCTGAACACTTTAGACAACTCTATGCTTTCAACTTTGTGGGAACAGTTTGAGGAAGGCCCTTTTATATTCAAGCATGACTGTGCCCCAGTGCACAAAGCAAGGTCCATGAGGACATGGTTGGTTGACTTTGGAGGGGAAACAGTTGATTGGCTGCACTGAGCCCTGACCTCAACACCTTTGGGGTGAACTGGAATGGTGATTGCGAGCCAGGAGTCTCATCCAACATCACTGCCTGGCCTCCCAAATGCTCTACTGGATGAATTGGTAAAAGTTCCCACAGAAACTCTGAAACGCCTTTCCAGAAGAGTGGAAGTTGTTATTGCTGAAAATGGGTGGACCTATAATGGCTATGTATTTAGAATGCAATCTCATAAAAGTCCATATAGTTTGTGTATGTGTGTGGCTCCAGAAAACCCCTTGAGTCTTTATCTTCAGCCTAGGGGAAGGGGGAACCCAAAAATAAAAGTAAAAATCAAACCAGACAATTAAAATAATAATAATCCTATCCTCTTCCAATAGCATAAGATTCTAAAGCGGCCCCCAATAAATGCTTTATCTAGGCATAGGCCCACTAGGCTTAGGGCATCATAAAAAAACCTGCCTTCACTCGCCAGGAAAAGAATTGAGTCCACTCATCAAGCTGTTTGGGGACAAAGCAGGCACTTGGAAGCTGTTTGTGGACAAAGATGGCACTGTTAAGCTGTTTGGGTACATGGATGGCACTGCTAAGCTGTTCAGAGACAAATATTGCACTGGAAAGCAGTTTGGGACAAAGTTGGCACTGTTTAGTTTGGCAACAAGGATGGCACGGTTACACTTTTTTTAAGGGATCATGACCAATGACTATGACCTGTATTTCATTAAGAAAAGGTGTGGAAACCCTAATGGCGAACTTTGACCCTCCTGCTACTGCAAACAAAAAACTCCCACTTTGCTTTGGATTCCAAGATGCAACTTAGACTTTAGCTGCTCCCATGACTCTACTCCTACAATTAATGAAACGCTGGGCCACTAGACGCTTGTGCAAAAAAGTATACTTATTTTCAGCGCTTACAGGAGCCGTTGTCCTAGTGGAAAGAAACAATCCCATACATGTTTCGCTCCCTCCGCAGCTCATCAAAGGCCGATTCCAGTTACTGTGGACTACAGTTACCAATATGCTCAGCAAGGCATTTATCAGGCCGAGCTTAAAGGATGACTGATCTTGGTGAAAATGGTTGAATTTACATTTTTCATGAATAGTATGTGCCGATACTGTTCAATAAGTCCTTAATCACGTGTGCTTCATTTTAGATGTACGCAGTTGTGCCAGACTACCTGGGTTGTTTTTCTAATTCAAAGTGAGTCGCCTGAACTTTATGAGGCATTAAAAGAAGTAAATAATTTCTGCTCAATGCTGAAGCAAATTATTACTGACAGCTTTCATGCTTTCATGCGTCGCACATCACTGGCTTTTCTCTATCCTGTATCACCCAGTTTCACTGTTCTTTTGATTAACAGTAATTATGGAAAATTGAAACCATTTCTGGGCCAGTGTAACCTATTGGCCTGGCTACAGGAAGAAACTGAAATTGAAAAATGACGTGTAATGAATTCTAGATCAATACAATCTGGAAAGGGTTTTGAATAAGGTAACAATGTGAAGAAATGAAGACCTTTAGCTATTGATGTATTATAGTAGTGGAAGTTCGGAGATTACTGGAAGGATGAAATTTGCGAAAAGGAAACATGTTTAACCCCTTCATGACCAAGTGTCTGTGTGTGTGTGAAAGAGTGAAGGCTTTATGTGCCTCCCCCATTCAACCCTTAATATAAAGCTTAAACTAAAAAGAGGGAGTGGGACTAATTTCTGTGTAAGAGAAAAAAACCAATTTTCTCAGGTTTTAAAATAGATTGGTGACTGCTAGGAACGTAGGCTTGACAAATATTGAGATTTAATGTTTAAAACATTGAAATGGCCGTGGTATAAAATGGTTAGAAATTGGTAAAGAAATGAAAGACGCGGAACACCAATTAACAACTAGCTAACATATACAAAATCCAAAATAGATTTTTCCTGTAAGAATATTCCATATGCCTTTACAGTGGCAAGAAGAAGTAAGTGAACCCTTTGGAAGTTACAGTATTTATGTATACATGTATCTTAAAAGATATGATCTTCATCTAAGTAGTAATAATAATAATAATAATAAACACAATCTACACTTGTGCACAAGGTCCAAAATCACTGTAAGCACGAACCCTTCCTCTGCTGATCTCACCGCTTCCTCTTGAGGGCCACATTTTCCTCACTGAGCTCTACCTTTTCTTCTCTGTATATTAAGTGCACAGTGAAGGAAGAAAAATATTTGATCCCCTGCTGATTTTGTATGTTTGCCCACTGACAAAGACATGATCAGTCTTTAATTTTAATGCTAGGCTTATTTGAACAGCGAGAGGCAGAACAACAACAAAAAATCCTGAATAACGCATATAATAAGTTATAAATTGATCTGCATTTTACTCAGTGAAATAAGTATTTGATCCCCTATCAATCAGCAAGATGTCCGGCTCCCAGGTGTCTTTTATACAGGTAATGAGCTGAGATTAGGAGCACTCTCTTAAAGGGAGTGCTCCTAATCTCAGCTGGTTACCTGTATAAAAGACACCTGTGCACAGAAGCAATCAATCAGATTCCAAACTCTCCGCCATGGCCAAGACCAAAGAGCTGTCTAAGGATGTCAGGGACAAGACTGTAGACCTACACAAGGCTGGAATGGGCTACATCGCCAAGCAGCTTGGTGAGAAGGTGACAACAGAAAAAAACTGTCAATCTCCCTCAATCTGGGGCTCCATGCAAGATCTCACCTTGTGGAGTTTCAACGATCAACAGAACGGTGAGGGATCAGCCCAGAACTACAAGGGAGGATCTTGTCAATGATCTCAAGGAAGCTGGGACCATAGTTACCAAGAAAACAAAAGGTAACACACAACGCAGTGAAAGACTTAAATCCTGCAGCACCCGCAAGGTCCCCCAAAATCAAGCTATTTGGCATCAATGCCAGAACAGAGGAATGCTGCATATGACCCCCAAGAGCACCATCCCCACCGTCAAACATGGAGGTGGAAACATGCTTTGGGGATGTTTTTCTGCTAAGGGGACAGAACAACTTCACCACGTCAAAGAAATGATGGATGGGGCCATGTACCGTGACAATGACCCAAAACACACGACCAAGGCAACAAAGGAGTGGCTCAAGAAGAAGCACATTAAGGTCCTGGAGTGGCCTAGTCAGTCTCCAGACCTTAATCCCATTAAAAACCTGTGGAGGGAGCGGACGGTTTGAGTTTCCAAAGTCAGCCTCAAACATTAATGTCTTGGAGGGAGGGATGTGCAAACCTGGCGGCCAACTACAAGAGATGTCTGACTTCTGTGATTGCCAACAAGGGTTTTGTCACCAAGTCATGTTTTGCAAATACTTATTTCACTGAGTAAAATGCAAATAAATGTATAACTTATTTGAAATGTGTTGTTTTTGTTTTTTGGTTGATATTCTGTCTCTCACTGTTCAAATAAACCTATAATTATAAACCTATAAAATTATAGACTGATCATGTATTTGTCAGCGGGCAAATGTACAAAATCAGCAGGGGATCAAATCATTTTTTCCTTCACTCTAGATACAGAGTACATATGTATATTTTATTCCTGTGCACCATTTCTAATATGTTGTCTGTTATTTCAAGAGATAATAATCTTTAAATGAAATAACAAAAAGTGTTAATTCAACCATTTTCACCAAGAGCAGAAATATTCCCGGCTGCTGCTGCTTTATGGTAATTTGTTAAGTTACTTTGTTACATGTGAATAGCTGAGCAGATGAGTTTTACAGCAGCTCGGATGTTATTAGAGTTTAACCCCTTATTGACCAGACTGTTTCTTACTCGTAGTGCATTTTGGGACAATTGCTCTTTAACATTGTTCCGTGTTGCTGTTTAGCTGTAATGTTCTTCTTTCTCATTTTGTGCACCCACACATATTATATATTTGCTTTTTCAGGACAAACAGGGCGTTCTTAACATACCATTATTTTTATCATCTAATTTACTATAAAAAATGATAAAATATGGTGATTTTTTGTTAAAAACTCACTTTTTTTAAACAAAAATATTTTACTCATCTGCAAAAACTAAGGAAAAAACCTGCTAAATAGATTCTACTATTTGTCCTGAGTGTAGAAATACCCAATAAGGCAATAAGTACCAGTAGCGTTTTGCTATTTCAAAACCATTTTGTCCCTCCATGTGCCATTTCGGGTATCTTTGAAGCCCGCCAATGAAATTTACCATCAAACCATATATTTTTAAAGACGAGACACCCCAAGGTATTTCAAATGCGCATGGGTATCTATCCAGCCATGTCTATCTATCTGGTCCATGTATAGAAGTATGACCTTTTTATATAGCCAGAGAAAGTGTATATATATATAAATATGCACATTAACATACACGTTCAAGTTTATTACTTTGCTGGATACACCTTCCAGCCTCCTCTGGCTTCTGCACTCACTAAATCCTCAGCAAAAACAAATCCCACCAGCTGATTGCCTTCCTTCCATTATATAGGCACCACCTAAGGTAATTGGTCTCCAAGTGCAAGAAAAGACCCAACAATGTTCTGGGACCTAAACAACTCCTTTCTAGGGGCTCACCTCTGTTGATTTCACAATACCAAGACTGAAAATGAAGAAAGAAGATGTACAACCTAGACAAGAAGCGCATGATTTACTGTGTCAAATGAGGCAGATACTGAACATTAAAATGGAGGAGAAAAGTAAAATGCCCTTTGGATTTTGTGGGGATCATTTGTTAGTAGATGAAGAATCACTTTAGTTTTACTAACGCACATAGATATGATCATTACCAACCTCTGCTCAATGTTCCAAACGAGTTGTAATATACAAAAGGTTAGGAGGCATTATCATTGATTCAACTCTTTCAGACAGAGGTGGAACATACTATAAACAGTGTATTGTTTTGTCTGGAACTTTTTATGATGTAGACCTCATTCATCTCTCTTATGTTGAAACCCTCCAAAGGCATTAAGGTAGGAACACCAGTTAAATCCAGCACTATGGTAAAATATAAATATTCATTGTTACTTTTCTCAACTGTACCTGTAATTTAGCAATTAAATAGTTGATCCTAGAAACAAGCTTTAGATTCATCGTTATTATGATAGACGTACAAAAGCGATGTTTTTGAACAGTTGTGTCAAACTACAAAATTTCCTGCTGCTACAACTTCACTTTCAAGCTCCTCCAAAATTACTTGGGGGCAAGCGGAGGCAAAAGGAGTTCAAATAGCCAGTGAGAAAAAAGTGAGAAAAAATGCAAACAACCCCTGAATATAGAACAGGAGATGGCCTTTTAGTAGTAAACTAATGGAAATCATTGTTTTTTGAAACAAGGTTGGCACTGGGAAGTGAGATTATATTTACAATTTACTGTATTGATAGTATTTTATTTTCAAGAATATATTTACACCAATATATCTATATAAATATATTATTTATACATTAAGAAAGGTGATTTTTTTGCAGTTTATTATATATAGTCAGTAATGTATACATTGTAATGTATACATGTATACACCCTCCGCTGCCACCATCCTCACTAAAAGGTGCTGGCATTTGATGACAATCCATGTCTTTTAATGCAGTTTATGGCCCAGTTGGGGTAATCAGAAATATCCTCTGTAACCATTCTATTGACCAGCAGCACATCATAGTGCCTGATCGCCCAAGATGGCAATCTGATCCCCAGTTTTCTGGCAGAGGAACTACCTCGTCTGAACCTGCCACCCTAGTGCTAATCAGCCAAGGTCAGAATATTGCACTGCCCCTAAATTGACTTTTTTATTCCAAATACACCAGACAGTGACAATCACTGAAGGGGTATAAACCTTGTAGCAAAGTGATTGGTATGTTGCGATACCAGGCTACAAGTTATACAGAAATAATAGAGATGGCAGAAAACGAACTTGGTAACAAAGTGGTTGTTCACGTTGGTGTGATGTATAAACCCACTGGACACACGGAGTAGCTCGACCATCTGCTACTTGATGAAATGACTAATATGATGCTAAAGGCAGCAGCACGTTGGATTAAACTTGTTAGCAAGACTAAAAGAAAAAGGAAACCACTGTGGTACTTCGCAGATTTGGCAAATATACTAAATGAGAAACAGACTCAAAATTAAGAAGAAGGGAACAAATATAAAGATAAGCTTAGGGAGGCAAAGCACGTTATTGGGTGCACCAAAACAAAAAGGCCTACGAGAAAATTGCCAGATTACCAAAAAAAGAGTCATAAAACCTTTTCTAGAAATATAAGTGAAAGAAGAAAACATAAACCAGGAACAATGAAACTAAAAACAAATGAAGGGAAATAAATATGAATGTGAGGGACCTCAGTTAGCAAAGAGAAATCGGGGGACATGTAAAATGGGGAGCAATGGTAGGACAAGAGGTCAAAGTCTAGAACTAGAGGGTCAGAACTATGCAAGTTCTGCTTTACTGAGTGGTGGAGGGTAATACATTGAGAGAATTTTAACGGCTACTGGATAGGCATAAAGCAGACCGAGGACTGATATGGGTTTGAATCGTGTACATCAGGAAAAATTGAACTAGATGGACCGAATGGTTCTTATCTGCCATCAGAGTCTATGTTTGTGTAGCACAGAGAAAATACTAGTGTTCTGGGGAAGATCAATATCACAAAGTACTGACTGATGAACCCCTGTAATGTGCAAATAGTGTCGGAAACATCAACATTTATGTTGTGAAGCAAAGTTGAGATCTGACCTAATATTGTATTGTTAAATTGAGATTAGAACCCATAATTGATTTTGTTTACAGCATCGGATTGGGAGTTAAGATTTCATATTGAAGATCTCATGCTCTGGTTTGATAGAGATGAAAGGTCATATTACACAGCAAAAAGCAAGTTTCATATTTTATATTTGAACGGGAATCTATAATAAAATAACTTCTACGGTGTATAATTTTTCTGGAACCTATAACCCTCCCAATTGGCACAGAATGGGTTAAGCATATAGGAGACAAACAAAAGCCTCCCACACCAATTCCTCACTGTCTGTAAATAATTAATTCATAGTTTCTGGCTGAATGGGGCTGTGGAAATGAAGCTGGGATAATTCAGTGGCTCTGTCACATCAGTGCTGGATATTAAGGCAGTGAGGCCAGCCTTGTGTGTGTCGGTTCATGCATAGCAAATGCTTGAAACTAGAACTCCATTACGCGGAGTAAAGCCCAGATCATTAGTTTGTTGACTAAACCGCGAGCCTCTGAATCATTACTCTAGGTAACTGCTTGAGGATGCTTGAAGAAGCTGTTCCCTTTCCATTTACAATACAGTGTATTTAAGCACATCTGCTATGAAGGTCATATGTGTAGATGATCATGTGGGACCAGTGTGTTCAGCTGGTCTCTTTCAGTCACAGGGGTACATATACTTACACTGGTCTTGTCAACTTTTGTTTTATCACTAAGAGGTGTAAAAATAAGTCTCTTTAAACATTAAAATTGATTATTCATTAAAGTGTGAGTTTGCAGTGGAGTTGCAGTTTCAACTCCCCAACTTCAATATGCATTAATGAAGCTTTTGCAGGCAGGGATTGGTTGATCCTCCATCTTTATTATAAGACAGGCTTGGGTAACCAACGGAAAAGCTCAGTAACGGCTTTAATGGCTTTACTTTGCGATTCAGAAGAAATTTGGATGACTTTTTATATTTGGAAAGAACTTGTTTGTCACTCACTCTCACTTACACTCTATCACACTCTCAAATTCTCTCAATGTATCCCTACTTTCACTGATGACCACCTCCATGTCTCCTCTTCTCTGTCTCCTTCTCTGCAGCTCCTCTTCTCATTTTTCTCCTTATCTTCTCTGGACTCTCTGCATTATCCTGGCCTCTTCTGTGTACTTCCTCAACAGGAGGAGGAGAACAAGAGAATGAAGAAGCAGAGAACAAGAAGAAGAAGCAGAGGAGAAGAAGCAGAGAACAAGAAGCAGAGCTGTGGGGACACAGACATGGTGGAGACATTGAGAGAGACAGAAGGTGACAAATAGAGTGGGAAATATTGTGAATGGACCAAAAACATAATTAAAAAAAAAAAAGTCCAATTTGATTTTGGGGCACAAGACCTATGATAAACTTCATTATTGTATACACCACTATATTTAATGCCAAAAAAATATTTGTTTTTCAATGTTACTTTCCTTTAAGTTAGAGAATATGTGAGATGAATATTTTGTTCCAACTTGAGCATAATTGACTGACAAACTCCACCTGACTACTAACTGGCATGCATTTGCCTTTTACTGATTAGATTTCTTGGAGATTATACTGCATTTTAATTTCAGGTATATTTGCTGGTATGTTTAATCAATACAATATAAAACGAAATGTCTTTTTTCCTGCTGGCATCAGATTTATAATTGTCTTCTGCTGACCTTTTAAAGACAGCCGAGTTGATTTTATGGCTATCCTGGCAACGGTAAGATAAAGTACAAAATCAAGTGACCTGCTACATTTTTCTTTTAGAAATCAACTCTGGCAATTGGAGGACCATAAGCTTGCCTTTGAATACCCCATTGTTAACCCTTCTGTAAAAGCAAACATCTTATACATTTGCTAAAACATTGGCAACATTTCCTTTACTGTCATCCCAATATATACAAAAATGAAATCAATGACATTTTCTTTCTTTCATTAAGCTAATGTGTGAGAAATACATAATCTTTTACCCTGATGTTCTATTTGTTGCTTTAGAAAAAAAATAAAAAGCGTGCTAGGAAACCTCTATTACAAAGTTGTTTGTGACTCACAGGGTTAATAAAAAGAAAATAAACTGTTTGTTTTATTGCCCTTGATGTGAGCTTTCAGTAAATATAAAAGTTTATTAATTTATTTAGTTTATGTTTACAACAAGTACACTTAAATCTATGCATATTCAATAAAAATGTAGTTTAAAAAAATATTTATTTGAATAAACCTCATGCATTTTGGTAATTTTATGAGATAAAATAGTAAAACAATATGTATTTTATTCTTCTTTCTCTATTATTTACGTAGGGCATCATATCTTCTCCCATGATGAAAAATTTGCCTCAAGTCAGCTACTAAAGAAAAGCTGAAACATATAGCTTTCCATGGGTAGAGTGAAATCGCGGTTGAAGGAAAGGATGCAGGAATTGTTGGAAATGTCCTGCTCTCCCAACGGGGAAAAGACTTCTGGCACTTACAGGGTTAAATTGCTTATGAGGGCTGCAGCGTACCTGCATTATCAACTGAATTCAAAAACCATTTCTCTCGGCAGTGCATTCCACATCTTAAGCACCCTGGCTGTAAAAAAAATAAATAAATAACAAGAAATTTTCCACTTTTGAAAGTGTGTCTTTGTAGCAGAGTTTTCTTTAATGAGTTGTGTTGTCCATCTCTGAACCCTTCCCGTAATATTACATTCTCGCCCTGTACGCGCAATCGCCTGCGAATACAAGATAACAACTTGTTTGCTTTTGCAGCAACAGAGACAGCAGCAGAGCATTGGACGTTATACACATTAGGCAAGCATTTTCAGGTCCTTCTCCTTAGTAGATTTTCCCAGTAAGATGTCATTCAATTTGTAATAAACATGCTTGTTTTTCTTCCCCAAATGCATTGTTTTAAATGCTTCTATGTTAAAATGCTTCAGCCATTTTACTACACTGTCTATTTATTCTAGAACCCTCAGCTGCAGGATGACACCCAGTTCATATCTTATTTAATTACCTTACATCATTTTGGGTCATTCGCCAATATTAATATATTGCTTTCAGTACCCTACTTCAGACCACTGGTAAAGAAATTTGACAGGAATGGGACCAAGGACAGACCCTTGGAATACTCTGTTCAAACTCTTTTTCCAACTAGAGAATGTTCAATTAACAGCGGCTCTTTGCATTCAATTATTTACCGGGGTACATATATGTTTTCCAGACCTTGTGTGTTTTAATTTATATAACAGCCTATTATTTGGCACAGGTAGATTGTACCCACTGCTATAAAGCCCCAACACTCTTTGTTCCTGCTCTCCTGCTCCCCTTTTTGGACTCTCGGCTACATGACCCTCATCTTGTTATACAGACCTGTGATTCTTTGGTGCCTGCCCCAAATCCGGACCGCCTGACCATGATTCTGCTTACCCTTCTTCTTGGATTTTTATGACTTTGGACTTTGTTGTTGTCTGCCATAGGGTTCAAGACCCATCTAGTGGACGCGGTCCATTACAGTGTGTAAGTATGTTAGTGTGTATATGTGTGTTATTATGTTTGTGTGTGTGAGTATGTAACTGTATGTGTGTGTGTATGAATGTGTTTTGTGAGAGGGAGTAAGTTCTGTTCTGTGATAGGTGTGAGAAATAGCTTTACCTTTTTATCATATATTGATTTCTCTTAACTTTATTTCCTAAAGATATATCCTTAAGAGCATGGTCAGCCAAAAGGTGTTTTAAGTGCATATACCTAACCCCCCCCCTTGATCCCAATTAATGAAGTTTAGTTAAAACCTTAAAGAATCTAAATTAGCCTCGTTGTGATCACTGTTTCCCAAAATGTGGGTATTTGATAGAAAGTATACACTTTTGTGATTACAAAGTCCAATAATTCATCTTTTAAGATAGGCTCTTCCACACACTGAGAAAAACAATTGTGTTTCTGCATGCCCATAAACTTAATCCGTTTAGCTGAAATACACATACTGATAAATTATTATTGTCTACCCCTAATGACAGTTTTTGTCCAAGTATTTCACGGTTTCACAGCTCCTGTGAAAAATATTATCCATTGAAGCAGGCATTAGACCGGTCCAACATACAGTT
>VKOC01021488.1:0-31334 GCA_009364415.1 Spea multiplicata
GTACAGGTAGCGTTTTGCTATTTCAAAGCCATTTTTTCCAAATCTGGTAATTCTTCCCCCCATGTGCCATTTCGGGTATCTTTGAACCCGGCCAATGCAACTTACCCCATCAAGTCATATATTTTTGAAAACTAGACAGCCCAGGGTATTCCAAATGCTGGTATTTTAACCCTTTCCAAGCACTAATTCTACCATCAGCCTTTGTCAAACTTTATGGTAGTAATTTTTTTGCATTTGTTTTTTCACACACATTTTACTTCAGGTATGAATTAAAAGGTTCTGGTATATGTTACCATCATAAAACACCCCAATATGTGTTTAGGAACATCTCCTGAGTACAGTGATACCTTACATGAATGATTTTGCCTGGCTGTTTGTGGGCAAAAGGGCCATATTTGGGGCATGCGCATTTTCAAAGCGTTTGGCGATCAACTGCCCATGTCCTTTTTGGTACATCTTTGAGCCGGGCCATTTCGGTATGCCCAATAAAGCCATATATTTTTGAAAACTAGACACCCCAGGGTATTTCAAATGCTAGTATTTTAACTCTTTGCATGCACACATTTTACCACCAGAATTTTTTCAAAGTTTGCAGTAGTATTCTTTTGTGCGTATTTTTCCCCCACACACCTATGTTATGTATGAATTTACAGCTCCTGGTATATGCCGCTGTCACACGACACCCCAATATGTGTTCAGCAACATCTCCTGAGTACAGTGATACCCCACATGCATGGGTTTGTCATTTTCTGGGGGAACTAAAAGGCCACATTTGGTACGTGTGCATTTTTCTAATTGGAAATTAGATGTGTGGCCATCCTTCCCTCCGTGTTATTTGGGACATTGTTGAACCCGGCCAATTCAATTTACCCCATCAAATCATACATTTTTTAAAAGTAGACACCCCATGGGCATTTAATATGCCAGTATTTTAACTCTTTCCATGCGAGAATTGTTTTAAGCTAATGTGCTAATTTTAGGAACTTGCGCACAAAAATTATTATTTTTATATATATATATATATATAATTTTAATTTTTTTTGCCTTTTTTAATTTTTTTTAACATTTTTTTTCAACTTGAAGGTTCCCCATCTAGCAAACTTTTCATCTTTATTATTTTTTTTTCAGGACGGTCGCCATCTTGCCGATGATGAAGATCACTGGCATCGGCGGCTGTGACCGCTCTCTGGGGGGGTCACAGTCCATCCTGGTGTAAGTGTTTGGTGTCGCTGGATGCCTACTGATCGAGCCATTCCAGTGCCACCATCGTTGATCGCCTCCTAAATGCTTCTAAAACGGGCGGATGTTGGCGCCCCGGGGAGGGGCCAGACATGCAACGCCGTTTGGGTGCAGAAAGCGAAAGTAGATAGCTTTCTGCACCCATTTAAAGACATGACGGTCCTGGTACGTCAATTGTCACTAACCTGATGTTAGTGATGACGTGCCAGAACCGGCAATTGTCATTAAGGGGTTAAAGAAGTGGGTCTTGAGGGATTTCTTTGAAGGAATAAAAGCAGGGAGAAAGACGGAGAGGCCGGGGGAGAGCATTCCAGAGGATAGGGGCAGCCCTTGAGAAATCTTGTAAGCGCGTATGAGAGCTAGAAATCAAAGGAGAGGATAGAAGGAGATCATTGGATGAGCGGAGACACCGGTGTGGAGTGTATTTAGTGATGAGATGTAGGTAAGGGAACCGCTGTGAAAGGCTTTGCCTATGGGCAATATCGCCAAACATCAAGATGCAACATTGTACCACTGCTAACTTGACATAGATCTAATATACCCACATCTCTAAATCCATAGCAAAAACTAGTTCTTGCGTTTATGTTAAAATTGGTCAATAATTCAAAAATAACAAACAGATATTTAATCAGCGTATTTATACCAACATATGTATGGATGGAAGTATGCTTACCTATAGCGAGATAACCACTTTTATGACATTGTTTCATATGCAATACACTATAAACTTTCTTTTAGGATGACAATATTTATAACAGGCCAAATGAATCCATCTAATTGTGTTGCTTGGTATAAGCATCTGCACATGATATAGAAAGGCATTGTAATTTTTTATCTTCTCTAATAAATGTTTTATGGGTCTGCATCTATAACAGCTACTTTGTACTGAGCATGAATTGAAGGGCATGCATCATGAAAAGACCCTCCAGAAAAAAAGAAGAATATAGTCTGTTTATAGTTTTCAGAGAAGGGATACCTAGTATGTCTCCAGTGAATATACTATCTTTCATTATTTCCTCTGGACACTCTTATCAGTTTCTTATCTGTGCCACAAAAAGTAATAAAGACATCCGAGATATGTTCAGTTCTAGAGATATTAGTTTAACAAGACAGAAATAACAGAATCATTTCCCTGCAGCCTTGACAGTCTGATAAGTCAAGTATTTGGGAAAAAAAAACTTAACTCATAAAAAAAGAACAGCAACCAATTGAAGCTCACTATAGACAACTAGGAATATTAAATTGACATTGCTCGACAATTTATTGTGAATCAGAATGGATAATTTTTAGAGACATAAGCTGGGTTTCAACATTTCAGGTAAGTTGACGACCTGGAAAGTTCTCATGTATGCTTACACAGCTCTGGGCCACTATAAGGTATACCATTCTAATAAACAACGTGAGACATAAAACTATAACATTTCATGGCCTATAAGAGAAGCTCCCGTTATGGCAGCTGATTAACAGGCTTCATGGCTGCTCCGATACCTAGTCAGGAGGTGGTGTTCTGCTCTGCCTGCCCAGATCCTCTCACTTTCCTACCCACCTGTGGTTTTCTGCCCTATATAAGACTTAACTTATGTCCAGAACAGACTGCCTTCTAATAAATAAGCTATAGATATATACCTTATTCAGTCCCCACACTTGGTGTAATGGAAACCAGCCTGTTCCAAGCCAATTTTAACATAATGACATTTTGATTTATTATAATTCACACCATTTGGAACTGGAGTTTACAATTCAAAAAACCAGGACACACTGTTAATTATGTACTCTTATCCTACAACACTTTTACTACAATCCACCCCCAACCCCCCAAATGTCACAGTCTTTTTTAAAAGGGTAAAATGTCAATAAAAAGAACCAATGCATGCATTCAACATGACTTCTTTAATTAATGTATTGAAGACCACAGTAGCACTTTAACAGATGAACTTGGCTGTAACAGGCGGTGAAGCTTAAAATACACAGCTATCAGATTGTGTACCAGTTACTTTGCACACTCTCTCTGCAGGATACATATGCCTCACTGGCCTACTTTGTAAAAAGATTATCATCTTTGGAATTATAATAGACACAAATGAATTAAGATGAAGCTGAGGAACGTACCATACTTTTCATTGCAGTTCTAAAGCAGTCTTTCATGATGTTAACAGTTACTGATGTGTGAAGTATTTATAGTTAAATATTTCTATGACCTGCAGAGGTTTGCCTGCTTCCAGAAGCTTCCAGCCACTCTTTTGTAACCAAAATCAGTCAAGGGAACATCATTTATTTTGCTGTTTAATACCCAACCCCTTCCCAGAAGCAATTATTTAATTTCATATAATTTATATTAACTGCACATAGCTGCTTTAAATGGGGCGGACAAGTGGTTGCAGGGGTCGCCAGGGCACCCTAGAGTTGTAATATAATTACAGCAGTGATTAGGACAGCTGCAGCTGGCTGCTGGAAGACAAAGGGAGACCAGCAGAAACCAACTGGATGCATTTCTGTGCATTTGATGGCTCAAGGAGCCAATCACATGTCTGTTCCCAATCACAATGTCTATTAACATTGCTGCTGGAAGTGATGGCTGCTTCTCCGTGCTTCACAGTAATCGTGAGTGTGGCAGGACGCTCTGTACCCCGACTGGGTACTCCCACCAAACGTTGTGTGTATAGGCAGGCTTGTGTAAGGGAAGTGTATATAAGCTCACTGGCCACTATATTAGGTACACCTGTTCAATCGCTTCTTAACACAAATAACACAAATAGCACAAATAGCTAATCAGCCAATGCATGTAGACGTGGTCAAGACCACGGAAGTTCAAACCAAGCATCATAATGGGGAAGGAAGGGGATTTATGTGACTTTGAACGTGCAAGACAGGCTGGTCTAAATATTTCAGAAACTGCTGATCTACTGGGATTTTCATGCACAATCATCTCTAGGGTTTACAGAGAATGGTCAGAAAAAGAGAAAATATCCAGTGAGCAGCAGTTGTGTGGACGAAAAAGAATGAAGGCAGTTTTGAAGGCAAAAGGGGATCCAACTCTTGTACTAGCAATGTGTACCTACTAATGTGGCCAGTGAGTGTGTGTGTATATAGACAGGTGTGTGTGTATGGGCAGGTGTGTATAAAGGCAGTGTATATGTGTGTGTATGGGCAGGCATATGTATGGCAGTGTATATGTGTGAATATGGGCAGTTGTGTGTGTAAGGTCAGTGCAAATGTGTGTGTGTAGGCAGGTGTGTAAAGGCAGCGTATATGCGTGTATAGGCAGGTGTGTAAGCATAGTCTATATGTGTGTGTGCAGGCAGACGTGGATAAGGGAAGTGTATATTTGTATGTATGTGCATGTGCGTGTATATGGGCAGTGTTAATATGTGTATATAGGTAATGTATATATGTGTGTGCATGGGCAAGCAAGTGTAAGGGTAGTGTATATGGGCAGGCGTGTGTTTATGGGCAGGTGTGTGTGTTTTCAAGGCCTGGCTGTAATCAGCATTTCCTGTGCGCTCTCCAATGTTATTTTGTATTTTTCATTTAATCTTACTGGTGGTTAGGCGTTTGGCCATCCCCATAGGGTACATAGTAACCTGATCACTTAAGTGCATTTTGCTTGTAGTCTGGGGCACTGACTTGGTATGTACACACTGTGTACAGAACTGTCATTCTAAAAAGATATGCATTTGAAATATTTTCACTTTTACCACTTAAAATGCAGAGATGACCCATTCCATTATAACAACTGGACACTGTAGACTTATAACAACATCTTATTTTCATCAACACCTTCACTGCGAAGCCACACATGTATGAGCACTAAATGCAAAGCATCCATCCAAAAAAAAAGGCCGGCTAAAAAAGAGCTTAGGAAGCGATCAAAGAACACATGGATGATGACCAGATGTCAAAATTCCAAAAGAGAAAATGCGCACCTGCCAAATTGTCTTTTACCCCCCAACAAAGCTATGCATGGGTGGTATCGCTGTACTCAGCAGATGTTGCTGAACACACATTGGCTTGTTGTTTGGCAGTGACATGTACCAGGAGCTGTAAATTCACACCTAAAATACAATGTGTGTGAAAAGCAAACACAAAATAATTACCACCACAAAATTGACAATGGCTGGTGGTAGAATAAGTGCATGGAAAGAGTTGCTAGCATTTGAAATACATTTTCAAAATACATTCAAAAATATATGGTTTGATGGGGTAAATTGAACTGACCGTGTTGAAAGATGACCCAAATAAGACTTGGAGGCAAGATGACCAGATTAAAAAATGGTTTTGAAATAGCAGTGTGCTACTTGTACTTAAGGCCCTATAGCTAGTAAAAATAACAAAAAATGCAAAAAAAGCATAAAAACAGTATTTATAAGTCTTTCTAAATACAGGGCAGACAGAAAAATTTAAAAAAAAAGCAGAAAATTGTTTTTTGTTTTTTATAATAATTTTTTTTTTCTAAATAAATTAGATGATATGAAATAAAAAAAACTTTGTGTGGGTTCAGTTAATGAGAAGAAAATTGCTAAACAGCAACACTCCAAAAAATGTTAAAACAACAATTGTCACAGAGTGCACTAAAATAAGGTCTCGTTATTAAGAGGAAATGGGCTCCTATTTGTCATTTTGGGTTTAGGTGAAACTCTGTACTCACCAGGATGGCTGTAGGCTTTTGAGTGTTACATTTTGTGCTACCCGTGGTGTCTGCTGTACCTGGTAGTGGGTTTCTCCTCTTCTGGTAGAATGAGCATTTCGATTCCACGTAATATAGTGGACGCTATACACATTGCTATACATTAATGCACTGTGACTTTATAAATGGCAATAGCGAAACATGCAATAATCTTGTCACTGGGCATTATGAATATGTGCGTGTATATATATATAATAATAATAATATATAATATAATATACACTTTACGCAATAAACGATCATAGAAAACATAACTAAAGAGCTCAACCAGGACAACGCAATGTAAATGAGTAAATGTCCGAGTCTCCGCCCGGCTGTCAGATGTAAGTGGAACCTTTGTTCCGTATACTGTGCAGTCCGGGGGTAGAATTGGAGGCGGAACAGGAAGAAGCTGGTGACATTTCCATGCTTGGGCAGAGGACGTGTCTGTTTGCCCTAGAATATAGGCAGATCAAATCGAAACGGTGACATAAAGCTAATTATCACAGTTACACGGCGTTCGGGTGACAATGGCAGCGGGCTTAAGCTGGAGGCTGCTATCAGCTGCGCGGTGTAAATTTGTGAATAGAGGCTGTGCTGCAACGGACAGGTAGCATGCTTTATATTGTACCTGCATTGCAGAGAGCACTGATTCAAAATGAACTGCACACTTAATGCACAATGCACATATTATATATAATATATATATATAATCTTAGTAGTCAGAAGTACATGAGATTTGTAATACAGTCCTTGTACACGGGACTTGTGGTTTGCTTTCATTGAAAAGGACATATTCTGGTTTATTTTAAAAACCGATTCTGATGATAATTTTGTCCCTATAGCAACCAAAAAGTGGTCCTGCTGGTTGGAGCATTCTATTGCTATGGTGATAGGACCACTTCAACAACTTTGCTGTAGCATCGCTTTATTGGTCGTTCAGCAATCTAGTATTGTTAACGTTAACGGTACTTAAACAGATTCAGTGGGAGTTTACAATGAGATTATAAGTGAAAATAAGTAATAATAAAATAATAAGTTACAGAGGCAGAAGGCTTGCTAGAGCTTCCTATCTGAAGCATGTGTAATAATGATGGATTTAGTATATTTGTATTCTGCCATTTTTCCCTAAAAAAAAAAATTCCACCTTGTGAATAGTGTTACTTTGTAGGATGTTTCTGGCATGTTATTTACCAGTTAAATAGATTTTTTTGTCCTTTCCACCTGCAGTAGAGCATCCTGTGTGGTGTTAGTGAGAAGCATTCAGACAAACACCTGGTGGGATGAACATCTTTCAGAAGAAAATAAGGAGTTTTTAAAGCGGCTAACTGCAGAGGAATACAAAGAGCAAACGGAAAGCAAGTTATGTCCTCTGAAAGATGAGCCCTGGCCCATAAAGCCGTGGGAACCTGGTAAGAAGAAAGGGGTTCCAACATTATTAAATATATTTATATTGAATGCATTTTTGGAGTTGTTTGAACTACCTTTCATAAAGTATACCTCCTAACCTTAGTTTACAGAATAGGTGCCAGATGGGCATATTTCTAAATTGAACAATTTTATAAGCAAGTGGAGTGTTACGAAATAGAATTGTGTATAGGATAATGTGCCAAATATTCACGTAATCATGTTGAACTACGGACTACGTAGCACTCTCCATCCCGAGGGTAGAGATGAAGAGTATTTAAATGGGAAGGGGTTGCTTAAGCCTTTGCTCCATCCCTTTGATTGCAGCTCAGCAACTAGTCAAGGGATATTCCTCATATTAATGGTATTTCAGATTTCTCCCCTTTTGTAAAGCTACTGCTTGTGCTGGTAGAAGCTGCATTTGAGAGGGTCAGGTGAATAGATAAAAAAAACTTGAGTCCTAGAGCTAATGTCCAAGATAGTTTTGCCACAAAGTTCCTGCACTCCCTTATTTTTAAAACAATTTTGTGAAAAAAAATATCTTTTTACAAAACAAAAGCACATGCTGTAGGTAGTTTTAATAATGGAATCTAGTTCAATCTACTATGCTTACATTAGTATGTATAGACCTTTGGCTTATTATAACATGTACAGTTATGTTTAATGGATTATAAAATCTATTTGATGCCCTATGAGATAATTCATTAAACATGGAAGTTTCAGGTTAGTTGTGTTGAGAATTAGAACTGAATTCCCTGTGTATTATTGAAGGACCACCCGGCTGAGTTTCTCCTGCAAGAATAACCGAGTTGGAGTTGGTTTCCATGATGTATAGTAGACTTGTACAAATGGACCAAAAACAATTCAAATTCTTTGTTTTTGGGCCATTTGTGTTCCAAATTTAGATTCCTTCTCTTTAGGCTCAGATGAAATTTGGAGGGGTTTGTCCCAAATTGGTATTAATCCCAGCTTCCATAGTAGGATAATTTACCTTTTCATCGTGATATAAGCCTATTTTGTAACGTTCTATTCTCCAGGTTCCAACAGGGTTGGTTTAATAGCAGTGAAGCTGGGGATGATGCCATTATGGACCAAATCTGGTGAAAGACATGCTGTCACAATGCTTCAAGTAAGTTATCTGTTTCCATTTGTGTCTTTCAAATGAAGGGTTGTTTTTGTTTTTCTTTTTTTTTTATTTATTAAATCCTGTATTGATGATGTCATTTAAATGCCAAGAGAAGATTTCCACACTTGAACAGCTGTTTTTTGCTGTCAACCTGTGAAAAGGAATAAAAGAAAAAGGCAGACAGGCCATCTAAAACAGTAAGAATGACATTTTAAAGTAGGAAAATGGATAAAGCGGTATGGGCACTATGAGTCAAAATGGATACTTGTTATTGGGCTGTAGAGCAAGATTTGGAGCCATAAAAACTTTTTGGCCCTGAGCACAATAGGCCTGTGGGGTCCTAAAAGCTTGGCAACTGCAGTTTGTCTCTGAAGGTTTATTGGTATATAAAGCCTTAGCACTGCAGTAAAAGATGCAACGAGACAATTGTAAAATTACGATGGCCACAGTAACTGCATGTATATGTCCTTTAGCCAAACAGAGGGGGTGGTGCATGCACCAAAGATTATTACTGGAGGTGTTTTTGGCACATTTCAATAGAACATGGCAATATTGTTTGGGTTTGAGAGCTGTGTATTCTTAAATTGTTATGGTCAATTTCTTATTTCTTCTGATTTATTTGGTTGACTACATCTGGTGTTCTTTCTCTGTAAGAAAATGTAACTCTTTACTCGCAAAAGTATGGGATCTATTAGGTTTGAGTTGGTCATGTGCAGTGAATGATAAAGCTATACCTGGGAACTCTACGGGTTTGACCTGGAGATTCCCGGGTGAAGCTCCAGGTCAAGACCCGAATCCTCCGAGTCGCGGGAGCATGGTCCTCCCCACCCATGTTCCCTTTAGATGGGGGTGTTTCCCGCTGCCGTCAGGTGGACCGCCCCCTGGCGTCAGTGGGTAGTCCTGGCCGCGTCCCATAAGGGAAGGCTCCGGGAAGCTGGAGCCCAGAAGTTCCCAGGTATGGTTGTGATGCTTCCAACACAATGTGACTCTGTTTACAACGTGAACATAAAGCTTAAAGCAAGGCATCTCACAATTCAAATGAACAAAAAACATGTTAATCTGCTGGATATATCCCTCAGTATTGCAGTATTTTATTATGTATATGGTGCCTTGTGGTGGTGATACAAATAGAGAGCCTTGCAAACAAACCACAGCTCCTTAACTACTGAAATGTACAGGCCTTTTTGGTTCTTAGAAATTACTGTGTTTTAGTCCCTTTGTTTGTTTCTTTCTGTAATAGTATGGTAACTTTTACAAGGATTTTGAGGATTGACATGAAGTGTTTATCCCGGTTTTGGGAGCAATTCTTTCTCTCAGGTGATTCATGTTCTTGAACATTGAACAAGATGTTTGTGCGTTAGAAAAGCACGCAGGCTGTAAAGTGAGAGACTAAACACAATTTGCTGTTTATTGGCAGATTTTTATTTTTATTTATTTATTTTTGACATCATTCAAATCCTACTAAGAGAACACGGGAAAGAAACCGTGCCCTGATAACCTGCTATAAAAACAAGTGAGCGCATGAGCATTGTCATTCTCTACCAATACAAACTGACGCTGCACAGAATTTGTGTGTGAATAATACTAAAATTGCATCTTGGCGTGTCAAAATCTACAGGTTCTGTTTCACCTACTCTACTGAATGAATCACTTTTCTAACTAAACGCACCATTGCAACATCATCGTTAGCACTGTTGAATTCCCGAACCTTTCCAAAAAATAATTGTTGACTAATGTAAAATTGTGTTGTTCCTGATTTTTGCCATTACACTTATTCGTCTTGTCACACAAAAGCAAGCACCAGTAGGTTGTTGCCATAGAAACACTCCCTAATGGTTTATTTTTATGAGAATAAAACTTTCTGATGGAAAAAAATAGAATGACCTAGCTGCTAATGTTTATTTGCTTAACATGCTGAAGAACTAATTAATGTCTATGTTGAACAGCAACACAACTTTTACTTTAATGCATTGTAGTTGGTGGTTTTTACACTAAGTATAATAGTTTTAAGATGCATCTGGTGTAGAATTATGGGTTTATATTACCTCAGGGAGACTGTGTTTTAAGGCATAACTATTTCCATCATTTACCCGCATTAGCAAAGTTACCAGTCACCTTCTGCTAATTTAAAGGAGAAATGTAATGAAGAGCAAATAATCATACCAGTTCCTAGAACAGGAACTTCAGATCTCCCAGTTTAGCCATAAAGTGCATAAATAATTCATGTATATTTCTTTCTTTCACACCATTGCATATGTTAGGCGTTCTCTGCTAAAATGTACGATTTCGGAAAGTGATAGGCCCTAATATAAGATGTTGACCTTTTCGTTATTTGTAAGTGTCATGAGAATATTTATTACTGTGCTTTGTTTGTTTTTTTAACCAATATGTTGTATTTTTGCCCTCATTAGACTGACCATTAGTGGCTTGCAAACACTTTAGTCATACATACAATATTTAAGGGCTCTTGTCCATTGGCACTGATACATTGTCACTTATGACACGAGCATAGTTAATCTTTGTTGATTTTTAATGGCTTTTCTTTCAAGTCTCCCAGCAGTTAGTCAATTTAGAGCCATTTCACTAATTGGTGGATCCGAGATAATATAAGTATTTTCTAGTGCAGGCAAATGAATGTTCATGTTTGAGCACGTTACTTGGTCAACGCTGTTAAGTTACTGGTTGACTCAGCTTTGCCAGTTAAGCAAATGCTTCTAATCTAGCTTGTGGTGGATGAAAGATGTGCCCATCTAATTTGAGAAACCTTTCCCGAAGACCTGAGTTGGGATCCCAGTAGAAAGAATGCCTTTTTTTTTTATAGCAAAGTACAAAAATACATTTCTTATAAGTTTGTTATCGATAAACCAACAAATAAGAACAGACAAATACAATTACAAAACATACCAGACATAATTAAAATTCCCCTGTTGCGACCTTAATCTTAATTATAGTTTAATAATGTCACCAAGATTTGTATTTAATATTATTAATTTTATGGTTTGCCATCAACCTTGATTTAGAGATTCTATCAGTCTAACCTGCCTTGTTGTATTTGGTCTATCCAAGCGTTCCAAAAATCATATCTATTTTGTTTCCAGATTGATTGGGATAAAATTCCTTTTTCCATCTGGAGTTGATAAATCAGTTGGGTTTTAACTTTATTCCAACTAATTCCTTCAGAGGTTTTCCAGTTTCTTGCAATCTCTATTTTGATAGATAGTAATAAATGTAAGAGAAGTCGAAGATCTTTTTTTTTTACGTTAGGGGGATTTATGTGTGATAATGCCAGATCTGGAGCCAATCTCCATTCAGGACCAAAAATCCCTCCTAAACGAAAGGAAATCCTTTTCCAGAATCTATAGATGGAGGAGCAGCTCCACCATATATGGAGCTCATCTCCTCTTGATGCTCCACACCTCCAGCAATTTGGAATATTTTTATACATTTTTGCTAAAATTGTTGGTACTCTGTACCACCTGTTTATTAATTTGAACTGTAATTCAATCATGTTGAGATTATGAATAAATTTATTAGTGAGATTCAGGGCTTGATCACACTCTGATATCTCAATTTTCCTATTTAAATATTTTTCCCACTTTTTGAGTGCTGGAGAGATTAAATCTTTTTTATATGATTTTATCAGCATCATAGACTTTGTAATGACTGAAGACAAAGAAAATTGTAATTGAAGTGCAGGAAAACGTTTAATATTTACATTATCATATAACTCTGCTATCGTGTTTATACCTGCTTTCTCCCAGTCTGCTAAATTTAGATCTTCATTTAAGTTTTGAATTATCTTCAACGGTAGGGATGGGATAATTCTATCTCCAAGGCTAATCTTGTTTTTTTATATATTCCCTACTCTTCAATAATTGTGCCAGCACTGGATTATCTGTAGTTTTTATAAATTCTTTAGATTTTTTCTGGTAAAAGAAAAGGGACTGAAGATCTTTAACTGGAATATCTTTACATTCAAAGTCATACCAGGTTTCGTGACTTGCTTTTTTTTTCATTTAAGGTCAATAAAATGTGAGATAATTGTGCAGCATAAACATAATCTTTAATAATTGGCATTCCCAATCCACCATTTTGTCTGTTTTTAGCTAATAAATAAGAATTTAGCCTTGGTCTTTTAGAAGCCCAAATAAATCTTGAAAATGCATTTTGTATTAAATCTGCCCAGGCTGTAGATATCGCAAATGGGATCATCCTAAAGATATAAGTAAATTTTGGTAATATATACATTTTAACTGTATTCAGTCTGCCCATCCAAGAAATATATAGAGCTCGCCATTTTTTAAAAGATTGATTCATTTCTTTAATTAATGGAAGAGTATTAATTTCCATCCAGTCCAATGGATTTGCTGAGATTTTTAAGCCTAAATAATTTAATGAATTTTTTTGTCCATGAAAAACCAAATTTTTCAATTTGTAGTTTTTGTGAATGTTCCAAAAATAGAGGAAGTATCTCTGACTTTGAAACATTCAGCTTATAATTAGATAGTAGGCTATATTGATCAATCAGATTCATAAGATTTCTCAACCAGTTAACAGGATTCCGCATCGTCAATAGGATATCATCAGCATATAATTGAATTTTATGAGTACCCTTTGTACCGCAGCCTGAAATCCCTCTACTTAGTCTGATCTCCCTAGCAAGGGGTTCTAGAGAAAGAACATAGAGGAGAGGGGAAAGAGGGCATCCTTGCCTGGTACCGTTAGACCAGGGATCCTCAAACTCGGCCCTCCAGCTGCTGCAGGACAACATCTCCCATAATGCTCCTTCAGCTAAGGGGCTGGCTGAGGAGGATGGGAGATGTAGTCCTGCAGCAGCTGGAGGGCCGAGTTTGAGGATCCCTGCGTTAGACATTGGAAACCATATAGGTTCTATTCCCTGGGCAACTACTCTTCCCATAGGGGTTGTGTATACAGCCATGATTGCTTGATGAATTCTTCCAGTAAGTCGAAACGATGTTAAAACTTCAGACATATATCAGAAAGAATGCCTTTTGTTCATGGATGTTTATGGAAAGGCATGGATCACTATTTCTTCATGGACAATTTCCTTTATCTCCCTGTACAAAAAATATCAGTACTTATTATTCCTCGTTAAATCTTTAGAGTTGAAATACAAATGTATGTTACAGTTTTAATACTGCTGAATTAGTGTTAAATATATTGTATTTACTGTATTTCCATATTCATTAGGTTTTAAGTTAAAACCATGTGAACTTAAGTCTGATTTTATTTGCCCAGATCTGCTGTGATTTGGTTTTGGTAAAAAAAAATATGATTTTAATGGTTCAAGGTCATATCATCAGAGCAACGTTGCCACCTATCTGTAGAACTTATATTTCATGAACGTTGGCCATGCTATTTAGTTACAGTGGCCATCGTTGGTTCAATACATGCAATATTCAGGTATTTATTGCCGTCCCTAGTAAACTAGCAAAATAATTCACTAGAATGGGGCATTTGGATCCCATGGTAAACAATAAACAGTATCAATAATTGGGGCGCATAAACATGTAGAGAGAAAAATAAATAAAATACAATAGTGTAATAAAATCCAATCAATGAGAGTGATAGTGATACAATTGCACTCACAAAGGTAGTATGTATAGGAGGCACATCAAATGGAAGAAGATCTTCAAAAATCTTTAAAAATCTGGAAATGAAGAAACCACAAATAGTGTAGTATATAGAGCTATGTTTAATAGAAATAAGCTCATAAACTCACAAGTAAGATGGCATAACCGAAAATGTTATGCAAAAACACAGATAAGGAAACGTCCAATGGGTAAAGGGAATCCAAATATGAACCGGTCTCGACGCGTTTCGCCAAACTCCGTTGGCTTCCTCAGGAGAAAAAAGCAAGTAAAATCCAAATGGGTAGTCTGTAAGTCCATATCCACGAATTTCAGCTTATAAAGAGTCTCGGTGGCGTCCTCGCGGCTGCATCCAATGTGCTCGCGTCATCGCGTAACCGCGTATTGACGTGGTTGCGTCCGCATCCATCGGTCCTTGCGGCTGCATCCCATGTGGTCGCGTCATCGCGTATTGACGCGGTTACGTCCGCATCATCCACACCGATCTCTGTCTTCCCCGGAAAAGTATTCAATAAAGTTCGTTCAAGTAAACAGACAGAATAGAGCGAACTTAGTGATCTTCCTTCATTGCAGATTCAGACTCGGATATGTGAAAGGAGATCCCAAACGGAAACAGATATAATCAATAAACAATTAAAAAGTATACGTGTATTTCATGATTAAGGTGTACAGGTAAGTAATAAATATACAGATATATGAACCATAAATATTCCACAATATTCAGGTATTTATTGCCGTCCCTAGTAAACTAGCAAAATAATTCACTAGAATGGGGCATTTGGATCCCATGGTAAACAATAAAGCCTGATTTGTGCTAGCTCTACCCAAATATGAATCTGATGAATGATGGAACTTTTCATCAGATTGAAGTAGTCATCAAAATCCATTCCTGAACACCTCAAGAAAACAATGAGATGTGTACCCTTTTCCAGACTAATGCATATCTGTCACACTTCTAAGGCTCTAGGCCAGGCAGGTCCAAACTTTTTTCGAAGAGTGCCAGATTTGATGAAGTGAACATGTGCGAGGGCCGACCATTTTGCCTGACATTCTTTGAACCATTAAAATTAAATGCAAATTAACTATTTTATGCAAAGTTTATTGAAAAACGGCATACTTTTCATTTTGTGACTTGCATGACAAATCTAAACAGGTGTTATTACTCTGCCTTTAATATATAAAAAAAAGATCTATATTTGGGCAACTTATCTGTGGGGCCTTATTAGTCTGGAATGGGGCCGCAATTGGCCCTCGGGCAGGACTTTGGACATGCCTGCTCTAGGCTCTATCGAACCGCTTTCATAGCTAAGTGGAGTTACTGCAGCTTCCCACTGTTGCTGGCCTACATCTACTTGGCTTAGGTGGTGGGAGTTACGTTACAGTATAAACTGATGGGCACCGTTACCCAGCCTAAAAGCTTGGTTTCAAAAATCTCCATTGGCAGTTGAGATTTCCATGTCTTGTATTACCTGCCTCTCTGACTGCCGTCGATCCAAAGGTTCACCTTTTCAGATCCTACCTGCTCTGAGCTTTGCTGTGACATCATGCAATATTGTTATGTCATTTGAGTTTTAATACTTTCTCTTAAAGGTGCAAGATTGCCATGTTATTAAATACACGCCTAAGGAAGAGTTCGATGGAAAAACAGCAGCGCTTACTGTAGGCGGAAAAAACGCATCACCCTTTTACGTACGTCTTTTATTCCTTTTGATGTCTAAAGTTTTTTTTAAAAATGTGATTAATGATTAAATTCTCTATTTTAGTACCATGATCATAATTTGATTGAATGAGAAGTGTTCATTTCTGTCAGTCGGTAGTGCCAGTTTTCTGTATACGTGTGTATCCTTACCATCACATTGAAAGATGGGAGTTTTCTGTGGGACTTGAAGGCCTTAAATATTAATGTTTTGGGGACAGTCGCATATAAAACATGCTGACTTGACTGTTCCTGTAATAGCCTGAGGACAGATTACGACAAATTAATATACCAAATGCTTAGAATTTTAAGGCAGTCTAAACCAAGTTCATTGGTTCATGAATTCTGCTGGCCTCTAGGTGGACAACCTGTCATAAAGTAGTAATGTATAGTATTCCTTCTCTACAAACACCATCAGTTCTACTTTTTAAATAGACCATTCCTGGCAAACGTGTACTGCACTGTTTTGTTAAGGGAACAGTTGTCGCAACAAATTAGCACACACACAGTAACATACTCACACACACACTCTCAGTAACATATTGACATAAACACACACACACACTGTAACATTCAAATACATGTAGTAACACACGCAAAAACAAGATATTTTCACATACCAACACACAGTAACATACTTACACATAAATATGTAGTAACATTAACACACCACCTGTAACACTCACAGTAACATACCTGTACATACTTACACACACACTTTTCTTTTAACCTATACATTTGTTGGCTCAGAACAGCTCTTCTACTTACTGCTCCCTCTCAATCCTCACACGAGGCTTGCATCTGTCTCTGGAAAATGACGTCTTACTCACACTCAAACTTGGTGCAGTAAGGCAGTGCAGTATGCCCGGACAAGGGGATGGGGCTCAGTGCTTGTGGCTGTGGGGACTCCCCTGCCAAACCTTAAGCGCCAGGAAGAGAGTTCTTGTTGCCATGCTGACCTGGGGTTTGTAGTCCCCAGGGTTTTAATGAACATTGTGAAGACATCCAAAATTTAAATAAATTCTTCATGTAACTGAAATTAAATTTTTTAATTAGAATGTCTATTTGGTTTTCACAGAAAGTGGCCTATATTAGCTCCAAATATGTGACACGAGGCTCGAGATGTGTTTTACTCTCTTAGTTGAGAGGGTCTTATATTTCCTTTTAAGTGCCCTTTCCTTATAAATGGGATTACCCAAGTGTGACACCACAGTCAAGTCTCTAAATTGCTTCCTGAGAGACTGGAATTGGAAAGAGACGAGTCCTTCCTCCAGTGGCTCCTTATCCAGCTGCACAATTTGAACTGTAATTAGATATCTGCAAGAATTGGATCTCGTGTCCCTAAATGCATGTCTCCAAACAGTTTGTGTGCCGAGACATCAGTAAAATGGGCATAGGGTAATCTGAGGGTAAGAAGGAATGTGTCCTCACTTAAATATACAAATTGAAATAAACAATCAGTGTACCTTGCTTTAACGCTAATATATTTACAATTTGGGAAAGACAGACGCTAGGACAAATATAAAAGAGGGCAATTTAACAGTAAGGAGTATGCTATTGAAATGTATTGTTTAAAATTATTTTAAATATTTGTATATTTTCTTGTGGTAAAATGTGCATGTAGTTTACGTAACCCTGATCTTGTTTTGGAACACATGCCTCTTTTATATGTCTCTTCCTCAGTAAATGGTTGCTGTAGTTATTGTCTGATCCTAAATATTAATTTCCTTGTATGGCAGAAATCCGAATCTGTGTTAGAATTGTACCGTGAAGCTGGAGTTCCCCCAAAACAGAAAATCAGCGTATTCAAAGTGTCCGATAATGCAATCATCAAACCAGGTAATACAGCAAGCCCCTTTTTTTTCGGCCATTTTGACCTAGAATCAAAATCCTATCAGATGGTTTATCCCTGTTACGTTTAAACACTGAGCAGCATCATGGAAAGATTTCAATTTTTATTCATCTGGCCAGCGAACCAAACTGAAATCACAACTGGGAAAGGCTGCATCTATATGTATTATTCCCTCCTGAGTACTGGAATTAAGGAAGCGTGTTGTAAAGTGTACATTGATTGCATCTGCACACACATTATGTTCACAGGTTCAGTTCCCATGAAGATTTGCTCACAGTTTGTTATATCCCAGACAGAAGGCATGGATTATAAGACGATAGTGTTCTTTAACTAGTTCTGTGCCCAAGAACAATGTTTTGCCGCTCTTATAGCATTCAGATAACTTAACTTGTCACATGCAATCACTTAAATGTATACATAGATATTCCCTATCCTTTCAACATTGTGATTAGACCTGTAAGCAAAAAAATCTGATTTATTTCTACAGTTACTTGCTTCACATGTCACAGTATACTACTTTGTAGAATGAATCTACATTGGTATTTTTGCCATTACGCAAGATTGATTGCTATGCTGCCGATCTGTTTTAAATGACGTAGAATACATTTTTGTTGTTTGTTTCCCCAAGTGTGTTAACTCAACACTCTCTGGCCCAAGGTATAGCTCCTAATAGGTTTGTAACATGTTGGTACAACTGACCTACACATGTTAATTCTGCATTAATAATTAACCCCTTAAGGACAATGGGCGATCCCAAAACCCATTGAAAAAAAATGCATTTTGAGCCCGTACATGTACGGCCTTTGTCATTAAGGGGTTAAATATGTAAATACCAAGCCTTCCATATGGTCAGACCAGTGGATTAGTGGTCATTAGCATGGCGGAAGGTTAAAACAAAGACAATGGAGCAATTTATGCGTAATACATATATTTATTTAATATATAACAAATGAAACAAAATATTGTATGTTCTATGTAGATACATTGCAGTCCACATGAGATACAGGTATTTAGTAAATCTGTTATTAGCACTTATGGACTGTAGTTAGAGGATCAGTCTCTTTCCAAAACCCTATACTCTTGCTTAATATATTCAAAACACCGCGTTATGTGTTTATCTGTGGAAGCTGTCACCGTAACTTCTTGTTATTCTTCCTCAGTAAATTATAGCTGTCCTTTTGGTGAAACCTGATAAATTCTGATAGCCTTAGACAAGAAAGTGAAGCAAAAAAACGTTATTACCGTATTTCCCCCAAGTATAGGATGCTCCCTTGTATAAGATGCACCCCTATTTTTGGGGGCCAAAATAAAAAAATATATATATATTACATAAAGTTATTGTACTGGCTGCCTGGGCATGATATGAGTGTGATTGATGTTGGCTGCTAGCAACTGTTAGCAATCACACTCCTATCATGATCAGGCAGCCAGTACATGCACATCACTTTCAGCCTCCCTGTGCCCCCTACACATGGATCCATGCAAACATACATACTAACATACATACATACAATTTACTCCCCAACCTTATCTGAACTGCAGATCTTCTTCTGCTGCCGCTCGCCGACTTCCGTGGGGGCCGCTGTTTCCCCTCTGCCTTGCTCGACACGGCTGCACAGGAACAGGAACTGAGTGGAGTCATGTGATGCGATGTGCATTCACGTGACTCCACTGGGTTCCTGTGCAGCCGCGGTAAGCATCTACAATCACTGTATAAGACGCACCCAATTTTTAGACCCCTTATACATGGGGAAATATGGTAATTCATAATGCAAGTATTGCCATCATCTGTCTCAGGGCTATACTTACTGAAAAAAAGCTGTTAGTTACTTCCCATTACACTGACTGAAAAACAAAAAAGCACAAGTTATATGTGCTTTTAGTGAATTCATTTAATGATGGTAAAAGTTGTGTAGTTGACAGCTCCTCTATAAGGAGGTAAATATTTAGTGTTGATAGTTTGATGTTTAATGTCCGCATAAGGATCCTAATTACTAATCACCTGGAGCGGGTTACAGTGGGCTTTATACAACAACGGGAGAGTTTGCAGGAGCGTCTAAACTATACATCATGAAGAGTCAACCCAATGTTCTTCTGCTGCAGGGAGACCTTGGCCGCCCCTGTTTTAATATATAGTTAAATCGGTAAGACCCCCCATAGTCTCCTTACCCATTGAATTGTGTTATACAGGGCCAGCTCAGCCCTTCATGCTGGAGAAATCTGCCAGTCTTGGCCCTTCCTGGTGTATAGTGCAGTGAACGAACTGAAAACACAACTATTCTGGAATCTCTTATGACCCTCATTGTGTACTAAGCACATTTAACTAGTAGCCTCGCCTATTGGCAGCGCTTCTCGCTATCAGGGCTACCATTTGTAATTTGTATTCTTAATACTATAACACACACACACGACAAATTCCCATATAGTGACAAGTCCTAAAAATCCAAAGTCCAGATCTTTTCCACAATTTCAAATAAGTTCTCGTGGGATTACCACCGAGACGCATGCCGCAGTATCTGGCTGTTTGCCATTTTAATTTGATTTTGGCCAACTATAATACAAAATTAGTATTAATAACAAGATCGTGTCACATATTTTTCAGTCTCCCATGAGAAGGCCTTTATCACAAACATCTGTTTGCTTTTGCAGCCCGAACTTCCAGTTATAAGACCACTTTTCTTAGTTCAGTTCCCATCTGAATAGGTGAAAATGTGTACACATAAACAGCCGCACATTGTGTTTCCCATAAATGTAAAAAGGCAGACGTCCATTTCTGTGAATTTCAAATTTTTACCTTTTTATCTGACTTCAGATGTTTTTCCTTTTACTAGGAACACCTCTTTATGCTGCACACTTCCGCCCTGGGCAGTTTGTGGATGTCACTGCCAAAACGTAAGTCACTTTTTCCTATTATTGCTAGATTTTCTTTGCAATATAAGCATCTTCTGAGGTCGTATTGATCCATCTTTGATTGTTGCCCAGGCAACCCTCTATTCAAAGACATATTTAAACCCTAAATCCTTACAAGAATCTATAAAGGTGCTTTTAACTCCCTGCAGAAATTGTACTTTATATTCCCTTCGAAATACATAGACTTGGGAAATGATCAAACAAATGCAGAAATCATACATAAAGCGTATGAAGGGAGATTCCATGTAAATGTATAGTCACCCCCTCTATACAAAACATTGGCACTTTAATAATTTAATATATCTTTCATTCTGTATTGTCTTTTGCATGTATTACTACCTTTTTTGTTTTTAATATCATCCTTAATAATAAATAATTGTTTTCAAAATGTATGAATTTCAAATACCAGAAATAATAATTAATTTGGAATGTGGGTTTTCATATATTGATGAGCACCAGTGTATTTCCTGCTATATGATTTAGATACATATCGTAATAGTTTGCATGAGACGTTTGAATTACTTGTATAAAAATGTCTATTTCCATCTTGAATCAAAAGGTTGTATTATTTTTAGCTTATTTTCACGTGTCACTGCTTAGTGAATACTCCTTGCAAAATCATCCTACCTAGATGAGGATGGTGAAAATTCCCTGAGTTCACAATGTATTACAAAGGACCATCTCATGGAATATTCTTCTGCAAGAAGGGCTGAGTTGGCCCTGCATGATACATATTTCAATCAGTGAGACGTCTTTCAAAGGAGTCCCACTGTTTATAAACATTCTGTATGCAGAGCTACCCACGCTGTTCCTGCAGTAGAAGTTCACTTGGGCTGGCCCTTCATAACAGGGTCAGATTGGGCATGAGAATTGGGCCCCACTGCATTTTAAGGCCAGCAGCCACTAAATGATGGTCACGTGACCACTTGCTGAGTAGTGAGGATGGCCAGTGTGTACCTGCTTAATAATGTAATGTGAAGTCGGTGAGCTCTAAAGTTTATAGTTATGTTATATGCATGTGTGTGTGTTTGTATACACATATATAGGGGTTGACAAATTTGGTTTGGATCAAGAAGCTAGCCGTAAAAAAGATACTTTTTTCCAATCACGGTTGCGCCATACAGTAACAAACAGACGTGCTAACTTCATATGCCCACAAAGATGAACGCTTTACAGTGACACACGCTAACATTATGCGCTCATGATACACTCACACTAATGCCATTCAATTACACATACAGCAATACACTTGTGCAGGCTAACACCACAATCTTACACATTTGCATACATTATCCGAAGTTGGTGCCCCCCCCCCCTTGGCCAGACCTGGTACTCCAGCCGTAGCTCCTGAGTGCCAGGGGGTGATTCCTTGTTGCCACAATGACCTGGCGCCCAAGGTTTGTCGGGCCCTGATGTATATTAGAAAATATAAGACAAGCTATATGTCTATGTATACATCACCACTACGTTATCACACAGCTATGTTGTCAACCAAACCATGCCTCTGAGGCATCCGGTAAGCTGTAATATAGCGAAAATGATACCAGGTTTTACAATTCATAATAAATTTCCTTTTATCATTCTTTTATTTACGCTTGGGAAATGATGGCATTTATTAACCTCTTCAGAGCCAAACACACGCCGTATACACTGTGCATATAAACAGTTAAGTGTAGAATTATTTTTTGATAATGCAATTATAAATGCAAATTGTAACCATGACTGACATGTATATAAGTACAACATAAGTGCTTTAGATGGAAGAGTGGAGACAAAGTCTTCTCCATTTATTAATGAGAACATTTTTCAGGCTCACTTGGAATATTCTTAGCTTCGTGCTGTTTCCTTGATTATTGTCCCACGAATCTTACAAGGATGAGAGCACCAGTAAGCAGAATCCGGTGATTGATTGACTCTGGCAGATCATTTCTATTTTATGAAGGAATTCAGTCTTACCGAGCCAGCATTCAGAGCTTTTTTTATTTTATTTTTATTTATTTTTTTATATACGAATGCAATGTAAAGATGGCAGCGAGTACACAAGGTCTCCTTGGGGATTAAATCACTTTAAATAATTTTACAAAGGAATTTGCGTCTCATCAAATGTTTAAAAAATATTTCAAGTTGTAAACCAATCAGTGATAGAAAAACCTCTCGGTTCCTCTGAAAAAAAATGCATAAACCAAATGCATGTTCTGCGGTACTGAGCATTAACCTTGCACCAAGATCTGCAGGGAGCTCTGATTGGTGGCTCTTCTCCCGTTTGGTGATTGTGTATCGGCGGAAGTATTGTATAACCCTTCATGCTGCGTTCCCTGTGCCTCTAGGTTTGTTCTTGGTAGGTACATTTGTCATATAAAAAAAATAAGGAAATATAGATAACCTTGTGCCAGGTTTCTGCTTTTAATTTTTTTTGCTCATACAATTCTTTTCCAGTTAGATGAAAAATTCTTACAGCGGAATGTGCTAATTAATTCTGCTGCAGAGAACCAAAAAAGCTCAGATAGCAGGCATTAAAATAAAAAATCCTTTTTTTATCCTGATCAATGCATTTACTGCTGGTTATTTCTATGGCATACAGCTATTTGGTTGTTTCATTAAGTTTTCTATGTCTTTTTTTTTCTTGCTTTAGCATAATTTGTGTTAAATGTTTATCTTCAGTAGGCTCCATGATCATAGGGGATCAATGCATATTTTACTCACAAATCTTTACATAATGGTATTCTATATGACATGTAATTGGTGGTATTGCTGATGGTTGTTAGTGAAATATCCTGTGTATTTGTGAGTGAAAGGTCCTGTAGTGTTTAGCTGAGTATCTGCTCAAACATCTGAAGGATTTGTTCATATGATGTTATATTACACTGATGACCCTAATGTCAGACACCATAATTTGGTACTGACAAACACTCTGACCAGCGTTAACAATCACACTCCTATCATGCCAAGTCACCAGTACATGCTGGTACAGGGTTGCTGTAAGTGATGTGCAGACCACATACTGCTGGCAGCATCAATACACAAGGGGGGCAGCTATATAAGTTTCAGCATGTACTGGCTGACTTGGCATGATAGGAGTGTGATTGCTAACAGCAATCACAGTCCCATCATGCGTAGGTTCCAGCACTTACACATCCATGCTATCACACACACACTCATTCATTCATATACTCATTCATTCCCTCAATCACGCATACTCATTCAAACACCCTCCCCCACCCCCTTACCTGCACTGCAGCTCTCTTGATGCCGCTCACAGACATCAGCAAGGGACGCGGCCTCCCTCTGCGTTCTCTGGTACACTGCACAGAGGTAAGTAGCAGGGCTCTTGTGATGCCAGTTGCCCTGGCTTCCGATCTCACGTGGGCCGCACCTCGAGGTCTCGCAGGCCGCATTTGACCCGCGGGCCGCATGTTGGACGCCCCTGTATTATGGGCTAGTGTAGTATCGTAGAAACATCTTAATAATCTGTCTTGCTTTAGATAATAAATTGATGCCAAACCCCAAGCATATACTATCTAATGGTGTATGGCTCCGCTTTAATAAAGGCTGGGAGCCTAGATTAAAGGGATTCAAGAGGCTTGATGAGATTTGATGGCGTTACATTGTGTTAGCAAAAAGTTCTATATAACGTGTCTAAATAATGCATAACAATGTTTCATGCCTCACCGTTGTTTTGGGGTTTTTTTATTGCCATTTTTTATGCTGATAGCCCAGCAGATACACAATGCCAGCTTTTTTGTAGGCTCCATCAGGGTGTAGCAGTTTTATTTATTAGAAGCAATAAAATCGAAAGGTCAGCCACCCCCCCTCCGTGGCAGTTCTGTCTTTCTGGGATTCTGTGAATGTGCCAGTATCACGCAGTGCTTTGGAAACATTGTGATAGCACTCAGGTGACATTTAGCAGGTGTCTTTGATGTGGGGAAGAGCAGCGGATCGCAACCCCTGTGTGTCACTGCTGGAGCTGTTTACTTAGTTGAGACATGTAAACAAGCTGGTGAAGATGGTTCAATAGAGAAAACATTCTTAACAAGTGTTCCAAATCTGGACCATGTTCTTATGGTTTCGTGAAGTACATTTGTCTTACCCAGACACTGTCCACAACAATGGCTTTACTTTGACTTGTGAACGGCGTAATGTTTCTGTTAGTCGGCACATCGTCGACTAATGAGAAACACTTGGATAATGCTACGATATATGTCCATAAGAGCCCTTTACGTTTTCCAAAGCAGTGAAAAAATGCATTATCTTTTGAGCTGAAGAAATGAAAAATGAGTTTGGGAATGAATGGTGTAAAACCCATAATATAGATTCCCATAATGACACTGCCATATTTATATGGACATTCTATATAAGCCATAGTGTGAATGCTGAAGATGTTCTTGCTCTCAAGTGTAAGAATTAAAAAGTGTTCATCCTTAAGGGGTTAAAGCATTCTTAAAAGGCACTTTTTTTATCATTTTTTTCCCTAGAGCAAATTTACGACACTAAAATTGTGGTTCCCATGTATTCATTTTCTTGATTTACATAACATTACGTACTATAAATTATAATCACCCATTTGTCATCTTTGAGGCATTGTTGAACTAATATGCATTTCATTCTTTTATATACGTTGAACATCTTCAGTGAAAAATGGTTGTCTTTCAAATTGGTTAAAAACATATTAGCCTTTCCTGAATTAAAGGTTATACTTCTCAAATCAATTTCTTAACAATTAACCCCCATAAAATCGGTGTTAATAGAGGTGGTAATTAATATACTTCTCTGCATGGATCGTTTTATTTCAGTAGTACAATTGTCACACGATAATATGAAAAAGAGCAGATCTAAAGGGACAAAAACAAAAAACATAAGTACAGGCAACAGTCAAATGCAAATAGATCATCCATCTGTAAAACTATTTCCTAATGTCAAAAGGTGTCATTAATGTTATTTCACATCTTTTTTTCACTTTAATGCTTTTGAAACACGTCTGTTCGTGTTACTGTTCATATCTTGACAGAAATGAGCCTGTGACATGACTGCAGTCCATCTCATTTTTGCTCATTGAACCATCATTAAAGAGTCAGTCATTTCCTTCATCTTCCTGCTAAGGGACTCCATTCCCAACACTACTTATCTCTACCAGGGGTCTATTCTGCAAATGAATATTCATGCAGTGCAATATTAATAGATCAGGTGCCACCAAAGTATACTCCACATCATATAGATTGTGACTTGTACACCGTAGGGACTCCCTTGATTTTCCTGCTCTCACAGTTAATGTATTAGACCTGTTAATGAGCATTCATAGCAAATAGTAACTGTTTGGTACCTGTTTGTCTTTTGTACAGTAGCTCTATTATAGTCTTTTTTTTTTTTTCTTACGGTTGCCACTGAAGATTATTCTCTGGAACAGTCTCGTCCAAGGGTGTTAAGCTGATTATGCAAAGAGTCAGTTTGAATCTAGGGACACCTATTGGGGCCGCACATCTCTAAATGCGCTTGTTAGTCGAAGCTATGTCTAGCGATATTATGCATAAATGCATACAATCTCAGCACAGCCTTAATTTATTAATCCCATGATGTCTACACAACTCGCGCAACTCACAAGGTTAACATTCATATACGCAACCAACAACACAAGAATCTGAGGTGGGCTCACAGAAGGACTCGTAATGCTCACAGATATGCTCACAAAACTCTGACAGGGAGTCACACAACTCATCTCTCACAGGTGCATAACCCATACAACTTGAGGCACTCTCACAACTGATGGACATACCTGGGAACTCTCTGGGTTTTGCCTGGAGAAGCGCTGGTTCCCCAGGTCCTTGGCTAAATCGTCCTGATCACAGGAGTGGGGTCCTGACATTCCCTACTCCCCGCCCATTTCCCCCTTAAATGGGGGTTGTCTCAATATACATATGACCAACCCATTGAACAACATTAACAGGCAGTCCTACTCGCGTCCCGGAAGGTTTGGCTCTGGGCACCCTCAGCCCAAAAGTTCCCAGGTATTCTGGTGGCAAACACAAGAACACAGCTAACCGCACTCATATAGTTTATAATAAAGTCATCACAGCCACAGTTAGCCACAGCATAGTGTAGTTGGGAACTTCCCGTGGTAGGCCACAGGAAGAAAGGGAAACCCTAGAGAGTATTGCATGGGTTGGGTGTGAAACACTAAACACTACACCCCTGGCCAAGATAAACTAGTGTGCGACTAGCAGACCTAGTTAAGCACCACTTTGCCCCAAGAGTTCAAAAGTACGGAAATTTTTTTCAAAAAACCCTTCAGTTGAGCGACCAAGGTTCTCTAATTATGTTCCACAAGAAGGTGACAGTGTGACAAACCGGTTACCAGTGGCTGAAATTTATTTTAAAAGCTAAGAAACGGAGGAGCTTTCGCTACAAGATAATTATTTCCATTATTTGTCTGGGAAATGAAAGTTCTTTTTTAGCTTTAACCTCCTGGAGATCTTGCATTATTCAGTTAACTTATCTTAACTGAACTTTATAAAGAAGTTTTTTGGGTTTTTTTTAAGTATTTATTATTGTATTTTACCATATTGTGTTACAGTATCTCAACCGCAAATAAGCAAAAGCACAGGTAGTTTTTACCCTTTGTTGTATTTCCTTCAGGGTCGTTGTATTTGCCTGGAAGTAAAGTTTTTATCTGGACAATGTCAATGTTTTTCATATATATATATACACACACACACACACACAAATTGTTGTACTTTCCGTAGTATACAAAATGACACTTCATTTGTAATGAAGTTAACTGAACAAGCAAATAGATAATACTAGACTATAATACAGTGATCCATTTAATTCTGCACAAGTAATCATCTCAGTTAAACTTCCTGGCTGCGAAGCGGTAATATAAACAATGTTGATTCCCTTTTTCCTGCCCGGAACTCCCCAACAAACCATAAATAAGAGTAGTAAATAAAATAATAATAATAAAACAAGTTATTGGCCAGGCAGTCATTTGTTTTTCTGTACCATCCGTCTTCCGCACAAATCAGTTGCCAGGTCAAAGGTGATCATCCTCTCAATTGTGCACAATACCAAGGTGTGTATAGGAACATTTGTTTAAACCCCGAATTTTTGTATGGTCGCCAGGTAGTAAAGAATTTTTTTGAATGTTCTTTATGAATGGTGGTATCGATCCAGCCCATGCGGAATAATTGAAAAGGTTTAGTTTTAGATATGACTTTTAATGATGAATTATAATTATCACTTTTGAACTTCTCGAAATGCCATTTGAAGGCTTGCCGTCTCATTGTTGCTTGCCGTCGACAGGGTTTATAAGCACAAGTGGGTGTATACGGATAATGCAGCCTCTCTGAACAATGGCTTACAGGCCACTTAAGCAGGAGGAAAAGAGCTGCCCTGTAAGCATTTTTAATAATTCACCCTGTTCCTTCTCAACACAAGCTCTTCCAATTACCTGGAAGGCAGTCAGACACTAGATGTCCACACGCTTAACCCATTCACTGCTTCTGATATTGCTCACAATGGCATCTTTGTTTGCTGGAATTTTTTTTTGTTTAAATTGGAATATATGAATTTGATGTACCGTATATGGAGAGCTATTCACTTAAAATAGTTATCTACATATACAGTATGGACGCCTTCTTGAGGAAAATTACAAAGGTAACTCCAATAGACCACTGATGTGTTAATTATCCTCTTAACATAGATAGATCACTTCAAGCAAGCAATAACTAAATATCCATGTGTTCTGCTATGTATGGTATAGGGAGAATTGGTGTCAGGAGCTTTAATACCTTCAGCATGGGTTTAGTGTCTTTTCCCCTCTGCTGAAACACATGTCCTTTGTGGTATTTTTTAGATTGTTTAGTGCTTTCAACAGTCAACTGGTTTGTTGTCAAAGGTGAGATCAACGCCATGCCACCTCTTACAAAGCTACTCTCATGATACAACACATTTTACAGTTTCCGTTGTCCTCATTGCTCTGATAGTTTTAAGTTATGTCATAGGATGCAGTGAGGACAGATTCAGATTTGGCTTTCTCTTATTTCAGACTGCTTGTTTTAAACATTTAAAGAAATGAATTTAGCATCATGTGAGTGATTTTCCAAAAGCAAAAGGTCCTAGTTCGTACAATCTGTAGCAGTGACTCAGTTACTTGATTTAGGTAACGTGTCATCATTGATGTTCCTTGTATACTAAGGTCTGCTGTGTGCTGACAAGCACAAATGGACCTTTAGCTGAGTTGCTGCCAAAGACAATGAAAATTGTCTCTATAGTTACACCACATTTGTAGTTTTTCTTTTACCTGAAGTTCCGTAAATGTGCTTTATACACTTGACCTTATGTATTATGGAGGGCCGCATCCGGTTTCGCAGACTAAGTTAACCATACCATTATAAAGGGTCAGTTGGGTTGTTCGTGCTAGTGAGAATCACCAGGATTTAGCCTTTGAAATATACAAACAAGCTATCTGAAAGCTAAAAGTTATTTAATTTACAAAAAAGGCAAAAAATCAATCTATAGAAATTTCAGTTCCGTATGCGTAAAAATATCAGCTCTTTAGCTTGGCTCATCTACAGTGAGCTGCATTTTTGACTTGTTAAGCACAAGCTAAGCACAGAGCAGATGTGCGTGCAATCTACTGTCTATAAGGATGGAATTAGTTGCCTTAAACTTAACGTGCAGAGTCCTCAGAAGGCCTATTGAAAAAATAATCTTGTGACAGACTGCAAGGCTTAAATGTAAGTAGTACTCTCATACTAAAGAAAGAAGTGGCCTCATTCATTAGGAAAAATTGCATATCCCGTAGTGTGATGAAGGCACAGTGTGGCACCAGTGCTGTTAATTTCATGATATCAGTGTAGTGTTTAATTTTGAGCAACACAAGAAATCTCCATGTATATTCCAACTGACACTCAGTATTTACCTATTGTCTTTTGATTGCCTTGATCAACACAAGTTGAAGTGCTGAGCCTTCATCTGTTTATTTGTCATTAAGGATCCTGGTGGAGCCCGGCTCGTGCACCTGTTTTTTTGATGCTGCTGACCGCTTCTTCTACTGTTTTTTTTTTTATTCAAGGAAACGTCATACCTTTTACTCATCCCTCGTGCTTCAGATTCCCTGGTGTCTAGTGGGGCAGCCGGCGGAGGTCTGTGCGATGCCAGTACGTCCACCGAGGCTACTATGACTATGACTTCTTGCTGTGTATAAAGCATAGTTAAATTAGTGATAAGTCCCTTCACTGATTGAAATCTATATTAGGCAGAGAGTTGGGTTATTCTTGCAGGGAAGTGGCAAGAATGGCCCTGTATAATGGCCACCTACCACTTTTGTGAATAAACCCCCCCATGATTTTCTCCTTCTGCTCTCTTAGCGGGGGAATTATCATTAACTGCAGCTTGTTGAGTTTTTTTTTAGTTTTTTTTTTACACAGGCATAAGCAGTGAGGAACAGTCTAGAAGCTAGAAAAAAGTCAAGCAGTGAAGATGTGAGAGGGGTTTATTCATTGAGCTACGCTGTGTTAAAATATTTGATCTCATAGTATTAATTACATATTATGAAGGGACAATGCTGGTTACTTTTCCCTGCAGAAAGGTCAAGTTGGCCCTGCCCAATAATAACTTATAAATGAGAACATGGTAATATACGCTTATACAGATATACTGTATACATAGACAGAGGGTGCAAGCCCTGACAACGTATACACTTGGATTACCTTTCACTCACTGCTTTACTCCCTAAAATAATTATTTTCATCATCAAGTGCGTTTTATGTTCATTTCCCTGTGACGTCATAACCGCAGTCATGATTGTGTGTGTATATATATGCAAATGCATGCACACACGTTTGGACATGCTTCTACCTATGACTATCTGTCTATTCTTTTGGTGTTTGAGACCTTGGACTTCACACTTACCACATACTCAGAGCCATCACGAAATTACCAGATTTTGTATAACAGATCAAATTGCTTTGTGGTTTATGTGAATAACTATAGTTTACCAAACTGCAATATTAAACCTCATAACATACCTTATTGAGCGTAATAATGCACAATCATTGCTCATAAAAATGTTGAGATGACATGTACTGAATAATACATTTATGTGACATAGACTTAATTGCTAATGTTGCCTTGATCTCAATATTGAGAACGTTGAGAAATATTGAACTGTACACCATGCTTATGAACATAAGTTTGACAGCTTCCTGTTTTGGGGTCTTTGCCACATTAATTATACATTATTAGGTATGTGTGTGTATCAGCATGTTTGGGGCTAAACAAGGGCATAAGTATGTATATTTTTTTCTGGTAAATCAGGAATTGTTTTACAGCAGATATAATTTGTATTTCTTCTACATCCTTAAAAGTCACAATAATGCACAAAAAACAACAACAGTAAATTGTGTTTAGAAGAATAATGCATTGCATTTATAAAATTGTATTTATAAGTTCCTTCTCTGAATTTTTCAGTTTACTCCAAAATCATCTTTAGCCACACAAAAACAAAAGTGGCCCTCTTTGGCCATTTGACACCATTTTGACAACCAAGTTCTTTTAGGGCAATGTCTTAGATAGGACATGATTTCAGCCAACATAAAATATGAATGTACTTGATTACCGTAACCCTCGTCTTATAATCGGGGCCGTCTTATAATCAGACCTCAAATAGGTCTGACTATGAGACTAAGATCCAGATCCCCTGCAGCGATGCAGGGGACATGGATCCTCCTGTGTTATGCCCCCCCCAAATTACCGGTGCTTCTGAGTCCCCGGTGCTTAGTCCGTGCAGCGCGTAGAGATCTACACGCTGCCCAGACTAAGCCCCGGGGACTCAG
>VKOC01021489.1:0-41267 GCA_009364415.1 Spea multiplicata
CTGTATACAGTATACAGTAATATAACCCCCCAGCACTGTATACAGTAATATAACCCCCATGGCTGTATACACAAAAACTCTTTTTATCTAATTTTGTTAAAAAAAACCTCTACAGATCTAGAGGTGCCGTTGCTGTCAGTCATGTGATATTTTGCGTGACTTTCCCAGCTCAAACACCACACTGAGCTGATGCTTTATGGCATTGCTAATGAAGTCCGTTCCTCCATAGACTTTCATTATTCAGAGCGTTCACCTTGGTGATTAAGACCGAGCCATTCTATTATTTACCACAAGCAATGCGATAAGGAGTCAGAGTGCTGGTTTTGCTCAGATAACAAAGCGAGAACGAATGGCTAATATCCAGCTGCCTGAAAACATTATATTATGGGTCAAATACTGGTTTAAAAAAGAAAACAACAGAGTTGTAAAAACAGATTATAATTTGGTACTAATAATAAAAATACATTTGGTGTGAGCTCCAGGGGCAGATTACCTGTACAATGCCCCTCTCTTACCACTAGGTGGAGCCAGTGTTTTTGACATTTTTTTAGACAGGTAGTGGAAAGGCCACATTTTTTATTGCCCCCTAACTCTGATTTTGAGACCCTTTTCCTCTTTTCCAAAAGTTTGGAGGAAAAATATAAAAAAAATAAGCATTTCAAAATACACCGAATTACCATATTATCTGGCTCTTTATGTTCATGCGTGGTCATCGTGCAGTCCATGGATGGAAAAAACATGAATTATTTCTCAGCATCATTTTTTTGTTTTTCTCTGCCTACTAAGTTTGTTTGGGGGGCCAGAAAGCCCAGTTTTTTGGGGTTTTTTTTTTTCTGGTGGCAACTGGGGTATTTTGCCTGAAGGATGTTTCCTTAGCCTTCTGGAGTTTGGCAGATCTGTATAAAGGACTGAGAATGGAGCCAGCGATTTGAGCCAAACCATAAGCCAAGCGAAGTATCAAGGAGGCTTCTCATTGTCTCATTCGTCTGTAAAGGACCCAAGCTGCTCCCGTCAGATGTTGACTAATAAAGAGCCAAAGAAAATAGAAAAAGGAGAGAGTGTGAGTGGGGGGGGGAGGTTGCGAGTGTGTGTTGTGTGCGTGTGGTGTTGTGTGTGTGTGTGTGTGTTGCGGTTGTGTGTGTGTGTGTGTGTGTGCATGTGTGTGTGTGGGTTGTGGTTTGTTTCAGCCGAGTCACTTTACTCCATACAAAGACCAATAAAACAATCTCTCCTCAATGATACAATGTATCGAGTGCAGTAAGTACTTTAGGTAAAAGCTCTACAGTGGAATTCTTGAGAACTTCAAATAACAAACTAACAGAAAAACCCAATTCTAAGTGAAAATTGTCACATTTGTAGCTGAAAGCTTGCTAGTTGGGGACAAAAACCCCCCCCATAAAAACACACTTTAAAGTACTTTTTATGATGCAATTGTCGCTTATACTAACTAACGCACTTGGTGTCAACAACACAACATGGACTCGACACACAAAGAGAGATTTTCCTGGCCAGGCGCATTCTTTGAATAAAACTGTCAATTAATCAAAATGAAGTGCACCTGGTGATAACGTAATATATGTCACAGCGGGGGACGCGCAAATCACAGCGGCAACGCGACAAATAACAATTAGGCGTAAGAATGAGCCGGCGGAGTGGAGGAGAAAAATGCGAGTGCATGAAATGAATGAATTAAATGCTTTTATTTATTCTAGAGCGTCCCTGTAATGTTTTATTAATATTCCTTTAATGTACTCCAATGTGATAATATACCCCCCCCCGGGGGGCAGATTCCATCGTGGGGGTCATGTTCAAAATAAACCACAGGGTTCATCTGCTGGACTGTTTGGCCCCCAAGTGTTATTCTATATTAAAAAGACATTAAACCCTCAAAATATCTTGTATATTAAATGCAGTATTGAGTGCACCAAAAAGGGACAGTTTAATGTCACCGGCACTCCTGCATCTCCCACTTTAAAAAGAACTGGGGGGGCAGCGAAAAGGGCAAAGGGCAGAACCCCCCCATGCATTTGGAAGAGGAGGACCACAAAATACATGCTATTCAGAAAATAAAAATTATTTAAGCATAAAACAGCTGTTTTTCCTCAATTTTAAATGAAACCGTCCAGAATCCACAATGTTCCAGATCCTTATTCTAACACCTGTATAAAAAAAGGCAAAATTGGCCTTATTTTTCATTGTGAATGATGTCATCTTGGTTCTGGATTCTGTTTCCGAGAGGAGTTTTGACTTATTGATTCATATGGCGCCGTCATATTCCATTGCGCAGTACAATTGGCGAACAGAACGTGACAAGTACGGTATCACGTAACAATTTGGATTTACAGAAACAAAAGTTAAGGAGGATCCTGCTCAAAGGAGCTTACAATCTACATATATTTGGGATATCATTGGGATTCTAGAAAATGGTGTGGTTGGTTTTGATTTGGGGTTCATGGGAAACAACGAAAAAAAAATTGCATTTGAGGGGGGAATATTAACCTGAATAATTAAAAATAATAATAAAAATTGTCGGATCGCCAAATTAAATAACATTTTTAATGTTTTACTGTAAACAATAAGCGTTGGAAAAAGAGAGGAAACGCATTAAAAAAAAAGAAATAAAAGAGAGAAAAAATATATAAAAAATGTGTAATTTGGATTTTTTTGTGTTGAAATTTCTTCTGACGCGTCCACGAACGCCGACTGCTTGCTCATGTCCTGTTTTCGGCCGCTGAGCAGATCGGTTAGGATGGGAGAGGCCGTAGATTTAGGGCAGCCGCGTGCGCCGGGATATCCAAAGAGCTCACAAAGTGCAGCCGGAGGCTACAGGCGCAGAGCCGCCAGCCGGGCGGAAGTAACGGCACCTGACACGGCGCTGCACCGGCGGCAATCGAACAGCGCGATGAGAACGGTTCCCGGGCAAAAGTCTGGTGGGGGGCTCAACAGACGCCACTCAAAAGATTGTAAGCTCTTTGGATCACTCAGAGATATATAACAAGAAATGTTTTCTGTCCTGTATGAAAAAATCTTTGGCTAGACCAGGACGCCCATATCTCTCCTTTCCCATCATACACACTCAAAATAAATAAGATCGGCCCCATCCGGCCCCCGTCTAGTCAGCCTGTTTCTCCTGCTATAAAGACGCAAACCTTAATCAGTTGTTGGTCTCGTCATGCATGTTTAATCCCCTCACTGTATTACCCTCTACCACTTCTGCTGGGAGGCTGTTCTGCTTATCTAGCACCCTCTCAGTAAAATACTTAGATTTCATTTCAGTCTCTGACCCTCTAGTGTTATTCTGTCCTCATGTTTGAAAAAAGGACTTTGTTAAATGCCTTTATGTATTTAAATGTTTCCATCATATCCTCTCTCCCTCCAGCTCTCCCTCTCGCTCTCTCTTTCCCTGTCTCTCTAGAGGCTGCCTTTGCAACAGGATAGAGGTAATTAACACTTGTCATTCATGGAGATCGAATTGTGTTTAACGATTATCGTACAAATCACCGAATGCTTTAAAACATAAAAAAGACTCCTTTAATACTTATAATTTACTTTATATATTATATTATATTAAATGATGATTATTATTATTATTATTATTATTATATTAAATGATTTATTGTTATTATATTATTATTATTATTTATTGTTTTATATAGCGCCATCAAATTCCGTAGCGCTGTACAATGGGTAGACAGGACATAACAAGTAGTCTGTAACATAACAATGTGACTTACAGAAACAACAGGTGAGGAGGGCCCTGTGCACAGGAGCTTACAATCTAGAGGATATAATTGGAGGTCCGCATCTCTGCTTCAGGGAACCTCCACTGACCTCCGCCGCCTTTGAAATGTCTTATTCCTGGGTCTATCACTTAAAAAATATTCTTTATTTTTTATTATTTTGGTTGTTTCCCAGTAGTATAAATTGATATCTGTTTTTTTTAAAAAAAACGTTCTTTTTTTATTGTTTTTTCCACCCCAGCGTGCCGCAGAGACCCTCTGAACAGAGCGGGATCGGCTTTCCTGAATCGCAAGTTCTTGTTAATAGAGTTATCTGCGTTTGGATGACGCTCTGTTATGATAGCTGCTTCCCGAGCTCTCCCTCGAGTAATTATCCCGCTAATATCTGTATTATTTGATTTTTTCTTTTTTGGGGGGGGAAGCAGATTCCAGAGGAGTCGCCGGTGAGGTCACAGCCTCAAATTCAGATTCCAGGGCTCCAGGAAGTGAGGCTCGCTGATCACATTTCCTTCCTGACATTCACGGTCGTTTCTGCTTCAAAAGAGAGGGAAAAAAATGTAGTTTTGGGGAACGTTTAAATCTCTTAGAAATATTACCCAGAATGCACCTGACATTGACTTCCTGATTGAGTACCAGCTTCATAATTTTTATTTTAGAACTGGTTCCGGGAACCCAGAGAGATGGAAAGAGGTTTATTTTAACTGTTAAATGGTCCTTACCCGGTGACCCCGAATAGCCGCGCTTCACCGGCGAGTCCCCCGGCGACACCTGGAGAGTATTTATCTATATATATGTATAGAAACTATAAAAAAACACGATTTCCTAACATATATATATATGTCGGAATGTCACGAAGAACAAAAAACAGGAAGTCAACCGTGTGCCTTTAAAGCTACTTCCTTTCACAGTCTTCACTTCCTGTCTCGTCTTACAGCAGCCGCCTACTCAGGAAGTGCTCAAAACAGCAAGTGCAGAGGAAAAATCCTTCCCCCCAGGCCCATTTCAAATATTTAGAATTCCTTTAAAAAGAGGATTCTTCTTAAATGTACACTGGAGAAATATAGATCGTTTCGCGTTTATATATTATTTTTCTCTCGATAGATATTGATTTAAAATCTTTTCGGTCCACTTAGTTTGCCGTAAATATTATTTATTTATTCGTTTATTTCCTTTTTTTTAACTTTTTGAGGTAAATTCCAGTAGCCGTTATGTTTCTTCACATTTCCGAACGCAGAAAACATATAATAGATTGATCTGCAAGCGGACAATGGCAACGTCGTCTGTGCCGCTCAAATCGGGAAAGTTGGGAGGCATATATTTAAACGGAAGGATTTATGGAAAAAAGCTCTACTTTGTCTATTAATATTTGACAAAACCTTAGATTTCTGGAAACTCGAATTTTTTTTTAATGAGACCCCGCATCTGCGGTTATGGAAAATACCAAAAGGTTTTAGTAAACCATAAATAAAGGCTTAAAGTTAAAGTTCCACTTACTCGGCTGAACGTAACACTTTTTGCAACTCATTCCGGCATTAAAAAAAAACAAACATAATTTCCAGAGCCTTCTCAGGAATAAACTCTTTAATGACATCATTCATGCCTCAGTCATCATTTCTGCTGGGAACACTTAATTGTCACGTGACACCTAAGCAGGTACTGATAGGCCGTTTCCACTAAACCATCAAGTGGAACAGCACCTTTAGCAGCAAAAAATAGTATTCTCTATGCCGCGCTTACAAATAAATGCACAAAACTGGCCATTTCTGGTTTTCTACAATATAGGACAAAACTGAGATATTATCCCACATTAATATTTTTAATAAACTTATTTTTAATACTTTTATTGTTTGTAATAATTGTGTTATATCAAGAAAAGCAACCAAGTATATTCTAGAATGTTTTAAGTTGTAAATAGTTGTTTTTTTGTTGTTTTTTTAATTCTATATATTAAATATAATCTCTTTTATTTGATGCCGTTCTATCGTAAGGCATGTAGCCCCCCCCTGGAGAAGTTGGTGTCTCTTTAACGTCCGCTCCATGCTTAGACAGATTGTAATAAATTATACACAATAATTTGATTCCAGGCCCTCGGAGACGCTGCCTCCTCTCAGTAATGGAATCGTAATCGCGTCTGATTTTTCTGCTGAATAAATGATGGCTGACGATGCTACGGATGACCCGCGATGTCACGCAAAGACCCGTTGGGTCTCCATCTGACATTTCATTGGGTGAAAAACTCAACTTCCCTAAATAAAAAGGACACGTCGGGAGGTCCCCACCAACTCAATCAAACGCTTCTCTTCCCTTTAAGGAGCATAATAGATAGGAGTAGGGATCCTCCTTGGTCCAACTTGGTCATCAGGAGTAGGGAACCTCCTAGCATTTCTACTGGCATGGACTTCAATTTCCAAGATTCTTACCCAGAGTCGAAGAATCATGGCGGAATCAATCATTGTCGGGTTGATGATGTCCCCCAACTGAGCTTCCTTTATTAGCTCAACAATTAGCAGAAGTCATTAACTGTTCTGCTTTGAACGATTAGTTTGTAATTACTTTTGAACTGTTTCTTTTTAATTCTTTAAATATTTTTTGTATATTACACATGGAATTAGACATTTTTATTTCATCATCAATACTGTATTTTAAACTTTTGGTTCCTATTTTTTGCTTTCCGCACCTCCATCGGTTGGAGTGACCCTACCATTCTATTCTAAAAAGATTATTTAGTGCTAGTTATTTTTCCATTGTTTTAATGTTGCCAGAAAGCATATTTTTTCACCCAGATTTGGCCCTAATGACCTACTGCCCATCAGACCTACATGTGGACCAAAAATGATACGGATATTTTGGTTTCATTTTTGGTCCATTTGGTTCAGAGGGCAAAAAAACCAACAATGAATTAGAACTGAAAATTCTAAACTTTCTCAGTTGTTTTCGTTTGTTTCATTGGGGCTCCGTCATCGTTTTTGGTCATTTGTATGAATTGTCCAAATTTAAGAAAATTTGGTAAAATTAAAGTTCGTACAAATCCCAACGCACCGGTCTACAGCCCAATGTTCTTGACCCTATATGATTTACCCTAACCTAATTACCTAAGTACTCAGAGGTTGGGCAGACTGGATGGGCATCCTGGTTCTTATCTGCCGTCACTTTCTATGTTTCTATACCAAAAATAGCCTGATATAACCCAACATTTGACCTAAATACTTACATTCTGATTGTCAGATCTATAAAAAATAAAATACCCCCCAATTGTCCAAGAATATTCTTCAAAAATATGACCCATCTGTCCCATCTTGGGGTCGGAAATAAGAGTTCAGTTCCATTTTGTACAATTAAATTACAATTAAAATTCATATTTATAGTAAGTTGTTGAGACATATGGGTACTGGAGAGCAAAATTGCCCTGTCCTGATGAGTACACAGGGTAAAAGTGAGCGCGGCCGGGCATATCTCGCCGGTGGCTGCACTCTGCAGCACCTGAACTGCCCCTGGGGCAGATCGGGGGGAGTATTTGGTGATGTCAGCCAGTGGGCCACCAGGCATTTGCCCGATGTGTCAGATGGCCAGTCCAAGCATGGGTCAACGTTGAGTTGTATGGCTTCAGAAAGAAGTCCGTGGATCTTTGATGATCCGTTGCCGCCATGTGTCATGGGATCCACAGGGAGTACAAGAAAAAATGGCAAACGGTCTCACAATAACTGCAGCAACCTGAGCCTTTGGTTCAGTAAGTAGCCCATTTTGAACTAAAACTTCCTTAAATCGAGATAAACCCCAGTAATATATATAAATGAAGGGGTAATTTCATATTCCGGTTACAATGTACCGTTTCTCACCATAAACCATCATAGATCTGCTATTTACATGAAAGCATGGCGCGTGGAACATGTTATTTGGAGAATTAACATCATTCCTGAGGTCTCCACACAGCCCTGAGAGTATTTATAGTCATTGTTAGCGTTCAATTAAACCTTTCTTTTTTAGTTTAATTTTTTTTTACAGACTGGATACGTAGTTTCACGTTTCCACTCATGGTCCTGAGATCTACGGCAGATTGTGGCTCTTCCAGAATTATCTAATCAAGCTTCTGTCCTGATGTTCTCACCTTCCTCCTTCCCCAAACCTTGCAAAAGGCTGCCTGATCCAATTAGCAGCAATCAGCAACCTAGCAATAGTCAGAGATAACTTAACGAGGAGGAATAATCATGAAGATCCCAAGAAAAAGTTAAAACGACTGATCCTGCATAAAGTGGATTCTACTACATGTATATATATATATACATTTAAACAGTATATATATATACTGTTTAAATGTATACAGTATATTATATATATATAAGAGATAGATAGATACATTTGAATAAACAGTATATATATATATATATATATATAAAAAAAAGATAGATATATAGATATATTTAAATAACAGTATATATATATAAAGATAGATAGATAGATACATTTAAAACAGTATATATATATATATATAAATATAGTATATATAGGTTCCCCTGCTTTATTGTGAGTGTAGTAATTATTGTTATATATATATGAGAATTCTGCAGCCGTATTAGAACTGTAATATCCGGGAAATTGAGATAAAATGACCTTCTGTCAGCACAGCACTTTTAGAAAAAAATGTAAAAAAAAATATATATATATATATATTTTTAAATGGTGTTCATCAAAGTAAAACTAATGTAGGAATCCAAAGACTGCCTGCTAATCAAAAACTCAGTATCCAAAAATCAGTGCTAATGAAAAGCGCGGCACAGAGAATGCGGTAATCAGAGGATCGATATGAGAAGAGTTTTGTCAATCAGTCCCGGGACCCAACGCTTTATCACGCCGGACGTTCTGCTCAGGGGGATTGAGACATAGATTTGTGGGGATGCGAGCTCACACTCCAGATTATACTCCAGATATTGCTCCTTTTATATCACGGGTATGTTTATAAGGTCCTACCTTCCAAAAGTTCACGGCTAGTAAGTTTTACTTTGCTCAGTGGGTGGGAGATAAGTGGAACTGCCACCCAGTAGAAGTAGTAAAAGGTGAGGAAGGAATTTAAACATGCATGGGATAGGCATATGGCTCCTGAATCTAAAACGAGACTATAATATAATTTCATTTCTATATAGTTCGGGGCGTTATTATCCTTATCATTTTATATGGACTTTACCTTTTTGGAAACCAGAGTCAGGTGGGTCAGGCAGGTGTCTGGGGTTCCTGGACCAGCAGGGAGCTGACATTCACCCCCAAAGTGTAGAAGTAGGTCTGGCACCTGCAGGGGTGCAACAGAAGCCCCCATAATGTGTGTTGTTATAAAGAAGACATGGCATGTGCCGGGGGCACAAAGGGGCTTTGGGTGTCATCTGGTCTAGGACCGGACCTGGTGGTGGAACGTCGTGACCACGTTCTATTTGCCGGGGTAGGTGGGTTGTGTTTAAACGCCCAATTGAGTTACTTGGGTCAGGCAGAGTTCAGCGAGGTTGACGGGGGAATGGAGAGCGGAGCGGGGGGGGGTTTATTTGTCGGACTGTCTGTGGCTTCCTGGTGCCCACCATGTATCATCTGTGATTAAAAACATGGACTTCCACGATCCCGACTCTGTCTTTGCTGTAAAGGAAAAACAGTCACGAAACATTTCCCAGGCTCTGAATCACGTGCGGCATCTGCTCAGATAATGCGATTGCGTTCTTCTTATCAAATGTTGGCTGACCTGGCGTCACCCCGTTCCCTGGGATGCTTATAGAAACTCTACACTGTACGGGGGCAATGAAATAATCACTGCCCGGATCGGCCCCCATTCGGCCCGTCTAGTCTGCCCGTTTCTCCTGTTGTAAAGACTCAAACCTTAATCAGTCGTTGGTCTCGTCTTAGATTCAGGAGCCATCTATCTCATGCATGTTTAATCCTCTCACTGTATTACCATCTACCACTTCTGCTGGGAGGCTGTTCCACTTATTATCTACCACCCTGTCAAGGAAAACTTTCTTCCATTCCATCTAAGCCTCTGACCATTTCCCGTCCTTTAAAATAAACTCCCCTCCTGTACTTTGTTAAATCCCCCCTATGTATTTAAATGTTCCCATGGGGGGATATGGATTGGGTTCAGAATGTAAGTACATAAAGTTTTTTTTTCCAAAAGTTTTACATTTTTCATACCTTTTAATAAGCATAAAAAACTTACAATAAATCCTGTTGATAACATAAATCACCCAAATATACCAGCATATTGTTTAGATTTAAAGGCACGCTGAATATTCATTTTTAATATTTTTTAAATATAAATTTAATAATTAAAAATATAAATTAAATATAAATATAAATTATAATTATTTTTTATGAGTATGTAATAGCCCGTTTCCTACGTCCTTATTTTCACTTGAAACAAAAATGGAAGGATGGATTCCAGAACACAGGACCCTTTCTTGTTCCAAAAAACTCTCCCCGCATCGCATTCTGAAAAAAAGACGGTAAATAAGGAAAATTATGCTTTTTGAAAAAAAGACAATGAAATCGCTGCTGAAAAGCTCGTTTGTCTCGTGCAAAGTCCTGCCCCGGAGCTTCAGTCAAGGGTAACAGAGAAACTTTGTCTACCCCCTCTGCTCCTACCCTAAGGGCTTTATCTGCCCCAGTAACCTCCATTTAAAGGGTCTCCGGGCTCGGGGGGACGTCTCTGGATATCCCGTGCATGCCTGGCCTACTTTACCGCGATTAAACAGCCCAACGAATGCCGATGAGGTCTTGTCTCCGTAGGAAGCCCCTAATTGATTTTACTCAGAGGTCTCAGCTGTGGTACCGGAAGACAGAACAGAACGGGGGCCGTCCGTACCCCCCTATTCTACCCCATTTTATTAACAAACCTCCGAATGGCTGGCATCTCCGCGCCAAAACAAACAAACAAACAAACAAACAATGTACAAAAGACTAACATAAACAATACGCTTCCGCTGGAATATTTTTGGGGGGTTAACGTCAAATTCTTATAATATGCCTGTAGTAATAAATGTCATTTTTAAAGCTATTTGGTGTAATAAGTAATAACACATTTAATGATGGAATGGAAGGAAGTTTTACTTTACTGAGAGGGTGGCAGATAAATGGAACAGCCTCCCAGCAGAAGTGGTAGAGGGTAATACAGTGAGGGTATTAAACATGCATGGGATAGACATACGGCTCCTGAATCTAAGACGAGACCAGCAACTGATTGAGGTTATGTCTTTAAAGCAGGAGAAACGGGGGCCGAATGGGGCTGGCGGATACTATTGTTAATATAACAAAAAAATTTTGGGCTCTGGGGCTTCCACTTGTTCCTTTCCCCTCTCATTATACTCCTCGTTAGTTCTGGGATGAGATCAACATCCGATCTCAAACTTCCTGTTTTGCGACGTGATCTGACCGGCGCCATAAAGCAATGCCGAGCCGGACAGGAAGTCCCCTGAGGCCCGCCTCCCTGCTGGGAGGAAGCAGGAAGTTATATCCCCCCTGTGTGTGAGAAAGATAATGGAAAAACTGCTCTGGATGCAGCCTGTAAAATTATTTTATGGGTGCTCGTAAAAGACCAATTTAATTTACCCTTTACTGTATCTTTAAATGGAAAGTCCATGCCGGGGCCCCTGGGGCTTCTCTTTCCCATTTATTTGCATTGCTGTTCTAATATTACCCCCATCCCTTTAATTTACATTTACATACATTATTTTTTTCTGTACACCCCAGTCTTCATACTTTTCTATTTAAAGTGAGGGGGGGTAGTAGCTATATACAAGTAGAACAGCCTTCCAGCAGAAGTGGTAGAGGGTAATACAGTGAGGGTATTAAACATGCATGGGAAAGACATCCGGCTCCTGAATCAAAATGTTGCGGCTCCTCTAGACCCACGAAGAAGTCTTGGTTACATTGTGCTTTTTGTCTGACCACCGGTGACAAATGGGCCGGGTACAGTTGTAGGAGATCCATCATAGGAAGACAAATGGGGGCATTTACAAGGCACTCGGTACACTAGAGCTTTAGTGACCAAAATATCTCCAGTCCTACAAGTGATGGATTCTGGCAACGAGGGCTGTGACCTTTCTCCTACCAGACGTCCAACATTTGACCCGGCGGAAACAGGTGCTGCTCACTACAGAAATGCAGCCATCGGGACAAAGGGTGACTAAGTAGCTCTTACCCCTGCTCTATACAGAGGGGCATCTATGCCAACTACAAAAACAGACGTATGTCAAGTACCAAAAGGAATCACGATGGGTGGATACCAGCTAGGTTGATGTTAATGGTTCCAGAAGAATTAAAGGATTGTTGTCCATGAAACAGGTTTGGCCTTCAACTCAAAAAACCCATAGGTTGTGGTTCCATTTGCATTCCATAACCAAATTGTTGACCCTTAGACTCCAACCTATGTTTTGGAATGGATGGTGGTCCTCCAAATGACCAAACGTGGACAACGCTGTAACGTATATGATATATATAATGGATTCAGCTCTCAATGGTCATCATTCTATGAGTTTCAACCACTGAGCAGAAGGGATCATCAGCATCTTTCTGTGTCCCTCAAGGACTTCACTCAGATGTTTCTGCCCAGAAACGAGCAAACCCTTAAATAAAGAACGATATGAGAATTTTGCTCGATTTCAGGAAGATCTGGAACATTTTATCAAATCAAACATAAAATAATAAGTATGTGAATTCCTTATTGTCATGATACAATATAACATTAAATAGAATGTTCGCGATCCTCTTCCTTTCCTGCCTTTCTATTGGTCGAAATGGTTTAAGAAATGGCCACATTTTTATAAAAGGCTAAGTAGACCCCCCCCCCCAAAAAGATCAAAAAAAAGTTTAATTAACGAACTTAAATGCAGAATAATAATTAAAATGGACTTCAGCGTTCCTGAGAGGAATTAAAGTTATTAATCCACGTTTCTCTGAAAAAAATGGAAGGAAAAAGGCATTTCTGCGACTCGGAATAAGTTAAGCTGGTTTCCTGCGGCTTACTCGGCTTTGACCACCTCGGATCCCTTGTTTGTGAAACCCTTGAGACTGTTTAGAAATGGCTTTGGGTACACGTTTGAGATGAAAGTTAAAGTAACCATGGCAACCGGAGAAGGAAAATAAAAAGTGAAAGGCGGAGAGAGTTTGGCCACGATAAACACTTGCCCTTTCTGGTTAATGCCAGCAGACGGGGGGGGGATTTGTGTTGTGTGCCGTTCGTGCTTTTGTTTAATAAACAAAAATAAATAAATAAAAGAATTGAAATAAGAAATAAGAAATGTAATTTGTTCGGGGTCTGTGGGAAGACCTTGGGATGGCAGAATCCTGGCCGGATTCCTAATACATAATATTTTAAATTATAAAGCCGTTTCCTGCTGTTTCTATACACATTATCGGGGCTTTTAGGGCTGTAGAACCCTGCGATCCCCTCATACCCAGCAAACATTCTGACCTCCTAGAAAAGAGGGGAGAGGGGCATCAGGGGAGGAGAGAGGGGCATCAGGGGAGAGAGAAATGGTGCATCAGCAATTGGGGGCACAAAGAGGGACGCATAGCAAGACACAGGGCGGGTGGCAGTGGCAATAGCAGGGTGGTAGTACTAGGGTGAGTTGCAGTGTCTGGGTGGATGGCATTAGCAGCAGTAGGGTGTGTGGGTGGCAGTGGCAGGACTGGTATTAGTGGTGGGGTATGTGGGTAAGTGCCAGTGGATGGGTGGCTAAGTGGTAGGGGCTGGGTGGGTGAGTGGCTGGCAGGGCTGGGTGGTTAGGTGGCAGGGCTGGGTGGGTGAGTGGCTGGCAGGGGCTGGGTGGGTAACAGGCAGGGCTGGGTGGTTAGGTGGGTGTCAGTACCAGGCTGGATGGAGTAGTCGGTACAGGGGCGGGTCAGGTGTCCGATTTCCCCTCCCCTTCTATCTGCTGCGAAAGATACAGCTGGAGACAGACGGCGCTGAGTGCGAGAGACTGCGCGGGAGACAGACGGCACTGAGTGAGACTGCCCCGTGTGGTTGCCCCGCTGTGTGTATTATGTAGACAGCCCCTCAGGAGACGGTCGGGTTGCAGTGTGTAGCTCTCTCTCCGGTCACGTGTGAGAGACAGCTGTGAGGGGCATCCACAGAGAGACATGCAGAGCTGCGTGTGACAGGGGCTCAGAAACACTAACTGCCCCAGGACCGGAGCTCTGCCCCGACTGCTGACACTCCAGGCGTGGACTACCTGCCACTCAGCCTGTGACTAGGACCAAACCTGGGCCAGCAGACTGCGAGAGTGGGCAACCTACCACTCAGCCTGGGCGAGTAATCTCCAAGAGCGGACTACCGAGCACTGAGTCTGGACTACCTGCGACGGGCTACAGAATTCCGAACTCACACCCCCTCAAGCCTCTGCCACAAGGTGGGTGTCTGTCCGTCCGTCCGTGAGCTGGGTGTCTGTCCGGGATCTTGGTGTCTGTCCCTTTAAAACAGGTCCTTTCCATAACTCTCATGCATTGGTTAATATGTTCATATAGTGGCCCTTGGCTCCTTGTCTCAGCTGCCCCAGAACCTCTTGAGTCTAAGCTTACAATACATGGAGTGGCTGAGTGAGGGTCTTCTGCCCGATGGCTTCTTGATTCATCTCTTGCCAGAGGCTTCCATGGTCCTAATCATGAACAAGTGGCCTCCCAAGGAGCCTAATGCCCCCCCTGCCACCCACAGTCACACTCAGTCACACTCAGTCACACAGAGTCACACTCATGCCTCTTCTGTCATCCCAAACTGAGATAAACTCAAGTGTAGGATTTCAAGGTTTTCCTTCAGATGTCCCTCCTTGGAGAGAGCCTTACATGACCAAGCCCCATATACTGTAGCCCCATATAGCCCTATTAGCCGTGTTATGCTGTATACCCTATATCACATGAGATTATAATTATCATGCTGGATACATAGAGTCTGCAGTGCTTCTGTACTGAAGAGCTTACACTCTAGAAATGCAGCGCAGTTGACTCCCTCATGTAGCTTGTAAATTTGTATTTTTAACTCTAAAATAAGGCGTGGATGACTTGGCAGATACAGGGTTAATCCTACTGCTATGGAATGTATGTTGATGCTTGCAGTTTTGTAGAGGGGGGGGGGGGTCAGGGGGTGTCCCCCTGTGCCATGAACTGTCTGTGTAGGAGACCCCCTTCCTGGAAACTCCCCGGTAAGAAGTCGTGTGAAGTGTAGCCCCTTGTATGGTAAACTTATACATTACAAGCCATGTGGGGGGAGGGCAAGAGGTCTGTGTAACCTGCAGGCAGCTGATCCTCGTGATAACTATAACTCTCATCACACTAAGCCAGCCAGAAACTGACAGTTGATGAATCACAAGTCTGACAGCCCCCCCAAGAACATGTGTGTTGGGGGAGGATTAAAGGAACTTTAGTTTACTAACAATGTAAAGATTAAAAAAATATTATGTAGGGGGGCAATTGGGGGGGGGCAGTATAATTAACTTAAAAACAGTTAACTTAAAAACAGATTTGCTGCGATGCTGGATAGGGTTTATGGGAGTTGCTGTCAAATAACAGCTGATGAGTTCAACCTGGGTGACTCCAATTATCTGGCTGTTAACTCCATCAGTGCCACTGCATTGTTTTTTTTTTAAAAAAAAAAACCCTAAATTTAACTGCTGCACATATTTTATCAAAAAGATTATTTTCTCCTTTAGTCTAAACTTTAATCAAAAGTTCCAGATTTACGTTCTAGATTGTTCTAGATTGTTCTAGATTGTTGTGTTGAGCTTTATTTCGAATGTTTATAGATACACATTGTTACATTGTTACATTGTTTATAGTTTCACAATAGTGGGGGTTTCAAGAAAGATAGCGAAGGTTATTGTTATTGATTGATGAATATCACCGTCATATTCCGCAGCGCAGTACAATGGGCAAACATAACAATTTGATTTTACCGAAACAAAAGGAATGGGGTGTGGGGGCTGCGCAAAGGAGCTTACAATCTAGAAACAAGCAATTACAATGTAAGATGTAAAAGTGATACAATAGTGACCAGTGGAACGTTCCGGCTGATTGCGCTCTTTGCACAAGAATTACCTTTTTTTATCTACCTGTAGCTGGATAAATCTACCAGGGCTTTATCTTACTGTATGGGTGCTACCAACACCAAGGCAAGAGCTTCCAGAATGTTTCAGATCCCTACACTCCAGTGTTCTAGTGATCCAGAATCTAGTGATCTCCGGCTTCAGTCATTTTAATGTGGATTAAAAAAAAAAACACATTTTTTCCCCCCCCATTCAAGGCTGTTGTTATTAAACTTCAATTCCCACGATCCCCTGCTTTCCTGCAGTAAATGGCAGTGCATATCCCTTGTTATTGTAAAAAAAATATTTGGGGCTAACATTTTTATTCTAAAACAATAAACCGGTCAATATCTTATTACCGTATTACTTTTTAATTGTTGGGATTTTATTTTCTTAAGTACATTTTTTAAATGTTTTATGCATTATATATATATATATTTATTATTATTTTAATTTAAGGGTTGCCGTCCCTTTAAGGATCATTCCCAAAATAACAGAAACATTGTTTCAATCTTACAATCTTATTTTCACTCAAAGGTCTGATGATGATGATTTGACTCAACACAAAGCACATGATTTCCTGCAACTAAATAACAAAAAAAATGACTGGTTTGGGTTTCCCTATTGTGGCCTTTTTTTTTTTTATTTTTTTTAGGTTTCCCATATGTATTTTTTCTGAATCCCCAGGCGAAACACATGATCCGACAATATTATTTTTGGTGACCGTAAAATAAATGGGGGTATTTACTTTTCATGCTCCCAAAATGCCAGATAAACTGATCTGTAAGCTTTCCAGGCTTTTTAAAATTTATTTATTTTAGTCATTAGATCTCAAAATGGATTGTTATATAATTAACTTTATCATTATAGCTCCATTCAGTGCAAAAAACTTTGTAAATAATAATTGATATTTTTGTCAAGTCATTAATTGGTGGTTTACCATTTTCCCTATACAAAAAACGTCATTTTTTAAAATAAATCTATTTCATATTTAATTGTCTACATTTTAACCATGGGAAATATATATGTAGACGTGTATATAATATATATAACACCCCAGGGGCTGTTTAAGCATTTCTATTATGAAAACTTGCCTGATATCCAATATTTTAAAGCTTTTTTTTAACCTATTTTGCTGAATATAACATTTTATTATAACTAAATACTGCATTTAAACCATAATTCCTGGTACTGTTGAAAGCCCAAACCCTTCCCAAAATAATTCCTTAATCGTGCCGAATTTTTGCCAGGGTCGCTTAATTGTCACGTGACACAGGAGCGACCATTGATAGGTTGTTGTCATAGAAACCGGAAAATGCTTTTTAAAGGGTTTCGGGTTTATTTTAAAGGATCAAATGAGCGATCTGCACACGAGTGAAATGGTTTTCTCTAAACCAAAGAATAATATACGTCTCGTATAAATATATAGCATGGGCCAAAAACCTGCGCAGCCTCCTCTCGTTCCAATCAGCTTCTTATGTGAATATAAAGGAATGGAAAATAGAAAGGAATGGGTTTATTTTATAGAGTTCTAACAGTTTGAAAAGAATTATATTATTAATGGTTGAAACCATATATAGTAACGAAGTCTAGGTTTTTCTTCGCAGTGTTTGAAAGGACACTCATGTTTAAATTGGTTTTATTATATGAAACGCGATATCCTGCGTTTGGATACCGGCGGGTTTATTTTCCATTAATGTATTTTTCCCAGGTATCCATAAAATGTAAAAAAAAAAAAATATATATATATATAAAAAAACACATCTCTGGAAAGAATACGAAAGATTAGTCAGTAAAAAGGTTTTGTTGGAGTCAGGCTGACCATCCCTGCGTTGCAGATGTTGTTAGGACCTTCATGTCACCAATAAACCCGTCGGTGGCTATGTACGCAGGGTGTATATACAGCTGTGTATACAGAGCTACGTATTTACGTACATGGGCGATTATAGCATACCTTCCTAATGTCCTTGCTTGGTTTGCCCTGTCCCTCTTTGGCCCACAGTCTTGTGTCCGCTTTTTGCCCCCGATGCCCCTCTTTTCTAGGAGGTCAGAATGTTTGCTGGGTATGAGGGTATCACAGGGCTCTACAGCCCTCAAAGCCCCCAATAATGTATGTATTAACAGTACTTGCATCTTACAAGAAGTCACTGTTGAGTTGGATGTTGTCTCCTGGCCGGTTGCTGTCAATGTGAATGTCTTTGGTGGAATCGGTTGCATCGGCAGTCGAATTGGTCATTGAGTCGGAAAGCCTGGTTGCCATCTATGTCGTTCTGGTCAGCTTGACCCCTCCAGAAGAGTCTAGATGATTCTTCAACTCGGCGCGTGTCTATGGATAAGCCGCTTGCTGTGAGCTGGAAGCCGGTTGACTTTAACTGTAGTGGAAATAGCAGCTGAGTTGACTTTAGTGAGAGCTGAACAACTCAACTTTTAACTCAACCCAACCCAACTCCAGCCTAGACGGGAACGCCGCTGCGTTGGACACTGAGATTGTTCTCTACGGAATGTGAACGTTCCCGGCCCTCTCTGCGTGGAACTAAGCTCCATAAGCATGTTTATCACACAAATGATTTACAGAACTCTCGGGATAACGGAAAGTAATAGACTTATGAATTTTAATAAATTCCTTAAATCTGTACAAATGACCTTAAATGTGGACAAAACAAAGCAAACTAAGGAGAAAGATCTGTTTTTTTTTTACTTATTATTATTTTAATTTTTTTAATGTGTTAAGTAAACTTTTCGAACTCCTTTTTTATGTTCAGATGACAAATCTACCATCCCTAAGCATCACCAAATGACTCAATGCTCCCTTCCAATCTGTTTGTCTGATGGGAGCAGGCAATTTCCTATTGAATAAGAATATATTGTCTTTTATGCTCGGTATATCGATTAATGCAAATGTTCACCGTTATTTATTCTTCCCCCTAACAAAAAAAAAACAAAAAAAAAAGACCAGCGACGAAACCAAATATTATTACCCTGCCAGCAGAAGACAATAAATCTAGGATCGAGCGACCTGCGCTGAAGGCCCTGGAGATTGTGTCATTAATGATCTGATGAGGCAAGAGTTATTTTTGGAGGGTTTGTTTTGATCGCTTATGTTTAAGTGAGAGGCGGCCTGACTGGCGGGTCACCTGTGGGAGATGCCGGCTGATAAAAACACCTGGCTACAGGTGCGCATGCCAAAGGACTCCATTAATTAGTTGTTACAATGTTTCAGGCGATGGCATGTGAGCTGGGACCTGTTTTCCTGGAGTATCTTCTTCCTTTGTGTTTTTTTTTTCTTCTTTTTCTTCGTCTGCAGAATTCTCTGGGCGCAGCGTCACTCGGTGTCTGAATTAACTCTTTAAGATTTAAAGTCATCTCTTCACTGCCTGAGACAGGAACCTTTTGTTTGTGATGTTCTATGCGCATGTTACTTCTTCTCGGTAGCCGTGTGATGTTCTGGGCCACCCACGTTGACGGCTCTGTGTTTTCTGCTCCTCTGCTTTTGGCTTGAAATTGAAATGATGATGTTATATCAGGTGAATGACAAATCTCCGACGAGATCGCACTTGGCATTTCAATTCCTTCTCAGAAATTGGCGAAGTGGAGAGGGCTGCAGAAGGATGGTCTATTCACGAGTCTATCCCAATGGAGCTATCGGCTGAGGAAGTAGATGCTTGAGCAACTGTGCTACAATGTAGCCGAACTTAGATAGAACTCTGCCGACTGACTAATGCCGTGTTCCTAAAGAATAAAACATGGAGCCATCATCATGGAAACCGGCGGAATGTTCCACACTTAGAGCTTAGTGCAAGAAATGGTCTTAACCGACCAAATTACCAGTTGAGTGACTTGGTTATTGCCCCTGTGAGTTATGCTGAGCAGAGTCCCCGGTTGAGTTAGTTTTCAACCCAACTTGGTAGACGACCAACGCGAATGGTTCCTATAGACGTTGGGTATACTCGGCATGACATCATACGTGGATTCTGATAAGCTCAGTTCTGACTCCTTTCTGCGTATATCAATTAAATGACCTGTTTTCTCATTTTTTGCATCACCTCTGACGAGTAGGACTCGCAGCATCTCATGTTTCCTTAGGATTAGTGTTCGTCAATTGTACCTGGCGCCCCATACATTAAATGTACGAAGATATGGGGTCTGCTCTGCTGGGTCTTTTTGATTTTGAAATATTTTGCACGTTTAATAATCAAGCAAATGTCAGAATCTAAAGCTACGAAACAAACGCGGGGTGAAGGCCAGATGCTGAGATTACGTCGCTTGCCTCTGGCAGGAGCAGAGAGTTTCTCTGCGATAAGGAACGTCTCATCCGAGCATCCCGAGAGGTTTGGGGAGAGTCGCTTCTAATCCCTGTCAAAGGCACCCGTAAAATCGCTGCCGTGCGACGCCGCAGCCTCTAATACCCTGGATTAATGCGCCATACATTAGGATTATTTAAAGATTTCCCCCGGCCGGGTGTTGCTGTCTGATAATAACCCCGTATCGCCCGGCTGCTTTCATTAGGATCCCCCAAATCTATAGAACGAGACGCTTTGAAACGCCCTCAGGGCACAGATTGCGTAGTAACATGATAATTTAGGTTGAAAAAGATCTAAATCCATCAAGTTGAACCCCCCGATCCTTCCTGATCTTCCAAAAGAAGACAAAAAAACCCCAATTAAACTTTTTTAAATTTTGTCACTTAGGGGGGAAAAAATTCCTTCTTGATGCCAAAGGGGATCAGATTACGTCTTTGATCGAGAAGCGCTAAAATATTAGTGTTTGCTCTATCATTTGTACCCCTGTATGTTCTGTTTTTACCCCCTCTCTCGGCGGTGGATTCCGTACCTTTACTGCCCTCGCTGTAAAGAATCCCTTCCTTTTGTGTATGAAATCTTCATTCTTCTCGTCTCTGAGGACGACCTCTTGTTCGTTGTACATTTCTGTTAATGAACGAGTCAGCGGAGAGCTCTTTATATCGGCCCCACACAGATTATACAATTTTGTAATAAATTGATGGATGTTGGTTCCAATTTTATAAGCAAAGGGGAAAAAAACCCAGAATAGGACCTTCAATAGACCATGTTGCTTACATGTTAGTCTATCAAAGGCAAGATATCATTTAACCAACAGCTTGAATGAGTACAATGCAAAACCAGACCAACTAGTGACTCAACATCTTTAGAGGCATTCTGTCCCTTGAATGATGGGAATGATGGGAATGTGCTGGTTCAGACTGGCCAACAAACGCCCGACGGGCTCCTGCTCGACATCGCTCCATACACACCCGACCTCCAGCTCCACCGGCAGATAGGGTAGTGTAGTATGCGGGTACCGGCACATATGCCTGGCCACATGTTCCGTCATATCCAGCCGCCGGTCACGCTTATGTTATCATAGACCCGCCAGCGCCTTCTTCTTATACCCAGTCCATCCCTGGTCATGTGACATATAATGGAACGTGTGATTGGCTCTTAAAATCAACCAAACAGAACAGACTCTGTTTCTGTAATAACGATACAAACATTTGCCTGCATTGCCCAATATTTAAGTATTCATTTTCTCAACATTTTAATGAGTTTGACTACGTTCTGACGAGGGGATACAATGTTATTTTTGCGTTTACCGAGCTGAATTATCTGTGGCTGCTCAGATAAATGTTTTCCCGTTAGTCCAAGCTTGTGTTTTAGAATTATTTTACCGTCCAAACCTTAAATTGGGTCATAAGTTTGCTGTTTCTTGCGGATCGTCTAAAAACCTCGAACCATCACCGCCGAAAGAGAACCCTACAGTTTCCGAAAGTCATCAGAATAGGATTTGTTTTTACTAATTAACTGACCTCGGGGAATAGTTTAGAAACCAGTAAAGTTAACTGCCCCTTTCCGCCCTACGAAACCGCATATTCGCTTTACGCAACAACCCCCCCCCCCAGACCCAAATCCCGAAACCTTATATCGGCTTTGGGACCCAAGAGGCTGCCGGATTCTTTAGCTTGAGAGATACGCCAAACGCGGTTATACGAGCCCGCTGTGTCACGAGACGTTAAATTTGCCTAGGTTTTAACTCAATAATTATGCTGGGATTTATCGTACTATTTTCTGCACGAGCAGGGCAGCCTAATAGAACCACAACTCTGAGTGCACCACGGGGAGAAATTATCTGTTCCCCGTAATCCGGTTCGAATGGCGAGAGCAGGTCCGACTGATAATGAAGTTACATTATTGCCAAAATAAGCAAGAGTGGCCTAATTACATTAAAAAATGTAATTGCCGTTCTAGACACATTTCTTTTTTTTTGGTGTGCATAGTTACAATGTTACGATATCCCAAAAACAAGTTTATATCAACAAACGTCTCGCCTTTCAGACTACGTAAGGAGTCTTGTGCTAATACTCATACTAAGTATTGGTATAAAGCTGAGATCGGTTTTGTTAATAGGGGGACATGTTTAATACTTTACAAAAATGATCTGAAAATAGATATTTAAAAAATATGTAGTTTAGTTATAGTTCTTAATCTGGAAAAGCTCACTCACAAGTCTTAACTCGGTGAGTGTACTATGCTCCAAGTGGCTGGTTGAATTAAAGAGTTGAGTTCCCGATGCTCATTCTTGGTCTATGTAGAGTTGGGTTGAGTTGCTGTTGAGTTTTCACTTGGCTGCTGTTGAGTTGTTAATTGAGTCATCTCAGTCATGTCTGTGAGTTGGAGTTGAGTTTTATGAGGTTCTGAGTCAACTCATCCCCTTCTATGGAATTAAGCTGGTTTGGTGACCTGGAGCCATTTTTTTTTCATTTTACTGACAACTGGACTCAACTCGAATATCTGTGAAGAACGTTACAATAAACATAGCGGGTCATTTATTCACAGAGTTGGCAGTCGAGTTGACTGGAGCCAAGTTGACGGTTGAGTTCCTTATAGACAAGTTGCTGATGTCAGCCGACTAAGTTGACTCGAACTTTTGGGAGAAAACCCCAGAATTCTGGCAGTTCACATCATAAAGGCCGCTGACGGGAAACCACACGTTCTATAATAACCGGCAACTGGTGGATTTCATTCTACATCCCATTGGGTCTTGCGGATAAAGCATATTTTGGTCTTAAAGTACTAGATTTCTGTAATGTCTCCGTGGTATCCAGAAAGATCTATTGGCAAATGTTGCTGGCATTTTACAAATGGTTAATAGTCGTTACAGACTGAAACGCTCCAGAAAGTGCGCATGCTCCTCACCTGAAAGACTTTTAATGCATGACCTCGCAGAATTGGCGCTGATGTGAATTCGATCATGTAAGTGACAAGTTAAGCATGTGTCTTGTCTATTATTTAGAGAGGTTTGCAGATGAAAATTAAAGGTGTTCTTTCTTCTAGAATGCTTAGGGTTGAGTGGAACCTGTGCTGAAACATGAAAAAGTCTGGATGCTCTGGATATTTTACTGGATCCCCTGGTCGGGGCAGATTTTTGGGCGCTCGCTGTGCTCTCCGATATCCCAAACATAAAATATAGATAAAGATGAAAGAGAGACACCCCAAAAAGATCCTAGGTTCTAGAGTATCTTCAATCCTACATAGGTTCTAGAGTATCTGAAACCCACCACCATCCGCAGGTCTCGAGGCGTATTAACCTGGTGTATCTGGGGGTTGTCATAATTGAAACTTCAGAACACAAAGCAGATTCCCGCGCCGCCCCGACAGCCGTCTTCCTCTTGCACGATTTCAGGCACTTCTAAAAAGTGTTTTTGAGTTTGAGAAGTCTGTATTGTTTCAGAAGCGGAGGAAACCTGGGCAGGAAATATCCCATTGTTCCCCCGCACGGTCCTCGTACTTAACTTCGGAAATATCTGTCGTCTGCCACATCGCTCCCTCACGGATATTAATGTCGCCCCCTATCCTGATTGTGCCGTCCTGTCAAAATACAAAGCACCTCTAGAGCAAAAGTGCAGCCGCCATGGGGGGGAAAAAATGTCCTCCACCACCTTGGAAAGATAAGCATTCGATCTATATATTGCGCTGGCCTCATTGCTTACAAATGTATGGATCAAAAGTGCATTGGATTCATAGCAACATTCTTTCTTCCCAACATTGCTACATTTGTATCTGAAAGAATAAACGATCCAAAGCGCCCTCTTGGCTCCTCCAGTATATAAACCACCATGGGTTGTCTCCTACAAGGTAGACGATTCCTTCATTGGTAACGCCGAGGCGTCCCGCTTCGTCCCGTCTGCATTTATCCTCTATAATAACCACGAAGACGCTCCGATCCCATTGAGTAATTAGAGGTCATCGCTTTCTCAGGATTTCATTCATTAAATTGCTAAGCAGTTGCTCGTTCTCGGCCAAGAAAACTCATCTCCAATTGATTGCGTTGGCCAGACGTTATCCAGAAAGATATCTGCTGCGAGTAACAGCCATAAAACGCTCCTTTATTGGACTCTACAATGTGCTGTGCTGGCCGCCATTAACGGCTAAAACAGACAGATTTAAAATTCCTTAATTACATTTGCTGATTTTTTAATATTTTTTTTGTTCTGGAATCGAGTTGCCGGGGGGGAATTTAATAAATAATGATTAGAATTCTGCTGATAAAACTTATTACGGAAACCTGCTCATCAGGATCCAAAGCGTTCCGTGCGCAGCTCTTAATTAAGTAATTATCATTGCTGCCAGGGCCATTGATTGGAAACGGTTAATGTTTGGCAGCTCGGGTTGTGGCACAGGTGGCGGTGCAAATTGCTTGGCACGCCAGGAAGACGGGGTCCCGGACCCTCTAGAGAAACATCTCCGTTCCCCACCCTGGCGCAGGTGTCCCCATGTGATGGTCTTCTCTATATAAAAGGTGTAAAACCCCATGCCTTGAGGGCCAGAACCAGGACAGGCTCTCCAGATATCCCAGTTTGACTCAATGAAGTCACTTTTTCTTAAATCCTGATCCGTTTGTGGCCCTCAGGGCCAGGAGTTGGACACCAATTGGTCTACTGACACATCGACCCTCCTAGCTGAAATATTTCATGAGCATCAAAGAGAAGCTTTAGAGTTCAGAAGAAGCATTGTGTCTCTCTCACTATTGTATTTGGGCAGAAGTGTGGCTTTTGTGACGGCTCTGGACTAAAAATTGACCTTTTGTGCCCAATTTCACAAAATAACGTTTCTTTGTTTATTGTTGTTTTTGTAAAGATTGATAGTTACTATATAGAAAGCTATAAACTCTGACGAGTTCCGCGCATCCCCAGAGAACGACTTTCTACCGGATTCTTAATTAATCCGCAATTAAGACGGTTACCAAAGGGTAAAAATGACCACACTTGATCACATGACATATTAAGTAACATTGTAACAGCGGGCGGGAAAATATGTATCTCCCAGAATTCCGAATGGTTAGAGGGGCACTTTTGTGTTAGGGGGTGTGGTTAGAGGTGTGACCAGGGGCAATAATTAGGGTCCCATAGATGGTCCCTGCTTCCTAAAGAGGGCATCAGGTGCATAAGAAGCATCCATGGTCACATGTTTTAAACCCCAGAAACACATTAACACTTTCATAGCAATTAAGCTACGGTTCATTGACAAAGATGCACTTTAACCCTTCAGCACCAGACACAGTACTTAAAGGGTTAAAACCTAGGGGACTCTGGATTAAACACGGAGAGGATCCTTCGTTGATCTCCACACCCCCCCCCCCCTGCTTGGCAGCAGAACCCTGACCTCGGGGGGGCTACCCTACGCCATTTCCAGTATCACCACCACGTTACTGGGAATTTTTAACCATTTCAGTGAAAGCTAATAGTAAACGATTCGTGGTTTTAAGCTGTTTGAGGCCAATTTGAATATTTACGGCTAAACGTTTAGTAAAACGAGGGTTTTGTGGCTGATGAACGGGTCACGAATGGTTAATGCTAAAAAAAAAAAAAAAAAAACCACGATCTCCCGGCAATTAACTGATTCATTGAATTTTAATGTCGGTTCTGTTAGTTTATTTATCTAGCGGCGATGATATGAAACGCAGAAGCGCGGCCCCTGGCCCTTCCTGCCGCATCCTCGGGATAAGATTGTTCCAATTAAAGCCGCTTAATGAGGCTTCGGTGCAAATCAGAACGTTGCATATGCATGAAACTCACGCTGCTACTAAACTCTCTGATTTAAATGCCGAAGAGCATATTTCTGAATGTTTTTGTTGCCCATACAGGGGGGTAAATCTTACCTGCTTCTTTTATCCTATGAGCGTTAGTATTTCCCTTACTGTATTAGCCTCTACCACTTCTGCTGGGCGGCTGTTCCACTTATCTACCATCTGAAACTTCCTCACATTCCGTCTAAGCCCCTGACCCTGTCGATGATCTCCTAGAACATCTTTTAAACTAAAAAATGGGTTGAAATGGGAGCTTTGAACCGACACGGGAAATGGAATTATTACGTTTTACAATTTACCAGCCAATCGAGGCTGCCGTTAATCAGAAATAAACCAGGACTTGTGAATATTTATAAAGTCTCTTTTTTTTGAATCAATCTTGGTTGAGCAGAAATAATGAGTGGGAATGTAACCAAGCCCGCGTCCGCAAAACCTCGCAATGCCGTGCTTAGCAACCGTCGCCGCCGGAGCCACAATAATGCCAGCCAATTATCCCAACCCCATTCACTTTTACTGGGTTTGTAATTTTAGCTCCAAAAAAAAAAAAAAAAAAAAAGAGAGAACATTATCATCCGAGTAAAACCGGCGGACGGAATTGTTGGATTAATTCCTTAGAATAAAGGATCGTCGGTTATTATGTTTTTAATTTTTTTTTTAATATAATTGAACTTTCCCCGGTTCTGAGCCGCTTATCGATTTTTAAAGAAAACCAGTAACTTTGTTTTCTTTTGCTAAATAGGGTTGGCCCTTCATATAAAAAAAAGTTAATTAGAATTCAGCCAGATCCCTGCAGTTTATCATCCCCTTACCTGGGAACCGCCTTATCGGTTAAATATTAACCCTTTATTTGCTCATCGTGAAGATTCTATGTAGTGATTCCCCAGACTTGTTACCCGAGTGGCTCTAATACCGGCCGTCATGGAAACCTTGACTTGTCATTATTTAAAGATACACTTCATTGAGTCACCTGAATTCAAGCAGGGATATCAACCATAACATACTGGGAGCAAAAGCACCGACTGGGAGTCTTATATATGATCCCAGCGGGGAGAATAGGAAGGAGTCAGATCCAGATTATGTGACCCCGAGAATTTGCCCCCTTCACCCTGAGACTGGGGCAAAACCCTAGGAGTTCCCAGGTGTGATCATATCCCCTGATATAAGGGACGGTCTCTATTTGTACGGCAAACCCCTGTACCCCTCTCTCCCCTCCCCTGATGCCCCTCTTTTCTAGGAGGTCAGAATGTTTGCTGGGTATGAGGGGATTGCAGGGTTCTACAGCCCTAAAAGCCCCGATAATGTGTATAGAAACAGCAGGAAGCGGCTTTATAAATTAAACGGGGTAAATAATATTATTATTCTTCTAAATGTCTCACAATATGGCACAAAGTCACATATAAGGTCTAGTAGTCTCCGTAATATATTTATACCCAACAAACATTGAGATCAACCAGGAAAGAGTAACAAAAGGGCAGGAATAAAGGGACTACCCCTCTTACATGGGGACGCTTGGGAGCTATGCATCTAGTAAAAGGACTCAAAGGTTTTTGAGCCTGTAGGATTTATACAGTTTGGGAAGAACAGAATCTTTAATGTTTAAGAGAAACAGAAAGACTGTAGAAAGGTCGTGGGCTCGGATGTCAGGAGGTCAGATCGTTGGGGATCTCTGAAAATTCCCTTTAAAAACCATCTGTTCATTATTTTCAAAACCCAGAACTAGACGGAGGTTAACCATCTAGGCGCCAAAGCATGTACAGTGCTCCCTTACCACGCGCACGGGGTTACAGGGACGCTTTTACCAAATTGTGCAAACCTTTGGGGGAAAATCTTAGATTTATTTTTTTTTCCTGCCACTTGATTTCAAAACTAGTTTCAAGGTCGCCGAAAAGCGATGAGAGAGATTTTCAGCGATAACGCGTGCGAGCCCCTAATTTTAATCAGCGCCTATTGTATGTTCCAGATTTGGCTTCACTCGTGTTCCGAAATGTAGCCGGGTGCCGTCAGATTCCTACCGCGGGCTGGGGATTATTTTTTTTAACGGATCTATGCTTTTAAGCGCGAAATGTAGTCACCGCCCCATCGCTCAAAGGGTTAACAGTCCATTTGCAGACCCTTCGTGTTCTTCCTCTTGCCAAACATCCCATTATGCCAGAGAATTGTTATCCAACAGGAGGCAGAGACAAAGTATCACGCGCGCAACATGGTGTTATGATAAGCTACTAGCCCCAGGCTACTTGGGACAGACGGACAGATGGCAGGTGGGGCGATTAGCTGAGCAACCTAAAAGATGGTCCGCTGATGGACTCGTCGTGTGATGGAGTTTCCTTGCCAGCTCCTTCCCAAACCTCCTCCTTTATCATCCTCGTCCCTGGAATTATCCCGCATGGGGAAGGGATCCGTCCTAAGCAGAGGATTTAGAATTCACATACATCAGAGGAAACACTCTCAGCCGTATGTATGGGATTTACGCCCACCCCACCCCACCCCACCTCTCGCCTTCATCGGGACGGGTTTGTGGGTTATCCTGTCCTGCAGGATCATTCCTCGTCTGCATCGAAAAGATTAGATTCTTGGCTGTTTGTCGAGCCGACAAGAAACATCATCGCTATCTCATCATTTGTTTAAAAAACGCTGATACCTTCAGCTGACTCGTTCAGAAGGTCGAGATAAACAAAGGCTTGTGCAATCCGTTCCCAACACAGGAGCTGAAAAGGACAAAAAAAAAAGGTGTAAAGTATAGAAACGCGGAGTTTCCCGGGCGATCAGCCCTCAATGGGCTCAAAACAGTGTCCTATGACATCATAACACCTTTCCCATAAGACGGGCTGGGCTTCAAATCCCCTAAGAAAAGTAATTACTGAAAGTTACTTATAAGACTTGTTGCTGGGAACTTTCTGGGTCTTATCTAGTGATCTGCCTTGATTGTGCTGTTGGGCCATACCAATAATAAAAATAAAAATAAAAAAGGGAACCTGGATTCATCAAATCCCAGGTATAACCAGGACTGGACTGTTGAGGTTCCTCTTGATACAATGTATCGAAAGAAATATGTGTTTCCTAGTTTTGGAAGATCACCGGAGGCTGAGATCTCTGATACTTTTAATAATTGCAGTAAAAGATTCAGCTCTCTAACAAAGGGACACAAATGGTTTTATGTTTCTCAGAACGCAGTGGCCCCCAAATCCACCCTTCTTTGCCTCAATATCCATCATCTGATAAAGAACCTATTCCTCCGCCTGCCCAGGGGAGAAAGAAAATGTTGAAGACGCACAGCGCATGCAATTATCGTTGTGTAATGTAAAGATTGATGTCGGGACGATATCCCATACTGTGAAAGGTAACACCGTTTCTGAACAGCCCCTCGGGAGCCGGTTGGGCGTCTCCATCGTGAAATACAATTCACCTTGTATTCGTGTTCTAGACTCTCCTGATCATTTATAAGCTTTTTTTTATTTGTATCTATGGTGGGGGGGGCATTACAATAGAAATGTTAAAAGAGAAGATTTGGGGTCCGGATACATTAAAGAAAAACACCAGCTCGGAATCTTGAGGATTCTCATTGAACGGTCTTGATGGTCTTCATAGTGTCGCTTCTTTAATGCCCCACCAAAGACGTTCTATGGAACCACTCCTCATTTATTGGAACGTCTTGGTTCATGATCTAATCTCCTGATGAAACTTCCTCTTCCGCGGCACAAACGCTTCTGACAAATTAGAATAGTCATGCAATTCAAGATGCCCTACCACGAAGATAATAACCGTAACCACTTGTAACTTGATTGTTACATTGTTTTCACTGGAGCCACCTCACCCCAAACTCTTCCCTATGAAAGGCTTTAAACCAAAGTTTGTCGACCCATCAGCTTCACTTGGGTTGAACTCTGAGAGCCAACTTTGAGTTCCTCCGCCATCTGAAGCAAATTTCCAGCCACGTGACAATGAGATCGGGAAACCTCTGGCGGCTCATCCAATAGGGGGACCAGGTTAGTGAATACAGATCTAGGCAAGTTGGGGGAATCCAAACCAGAATACTAAATAGCCGATGTAATATCCTCAGGCTCTAGCGACCCCTCTGCAAATTAACCTTGTTACAAAATGATTAATTGCACGGTGCTTGGGACTGAAGAATGACAGTCGAGTGTACATCTTGATTCAAAAATGTCTACGTTTATGCAAATTACCCAAAATATATATAAATAAAATCCTCTCTCTCTCCTAAAAGGTAAGCGCACTCTCTGTGGGACCGGCACAGCTGCGAGGCTTCTCTCATAATGATTAATGACTTCCAAATTTCGTGCATAATTTGAAGTTGAGGTTTTCCACGTCCTGATAAAATAGGGACAATGCATGAAATTATCACGCCTGCTTAATTTAACCACTTCATCGCTAAAGGATTTTATTTTTACGTTGTTGGTGGTCCTCTCACCGTCCTTGTATCAGACCATGTTGTTTTTTACGTAGGATTTGGAGAATTGAATTGTTTGACCTGTGAATTTTGCGGATAAGGTATTATTGCGGTCAGCAGATGGGGAATTATCTGCTAAGTTCCTACCTGGGAGAAAAAAATGAAAACCTTCTGAATGTTTAGAAATGTTCTTTAGTCACAAGCGTAAGAACATAAGAAGAATTGGTTTAGGAGGTGAAGATGGTCCCTAATTTCGTAATGATGGAAGTGAGGCTCCTAAATCCTCTCTCTATCTGCGGTTATTAGTCCTCCTCATCTTTCCACAGCCCTCTTTTGGGGCAGAAAGCGAGGCTTTTGTAACCTTCTTCTACGGTCATTTCGAATGCCTTTCCTCTGCTAGATCTGCCTCTTGTAGACACCTGCCAACTTTTTGCTTTTGGGTAACAACGTCTGCTGGCGACGGCTCCATCACCCCAAGCCTTTCGCTGTCATAGACAAGAGAGTTTTAATAGCAGAAATTAAATGTTTTCACCCCAAATGGCAGAAGCGCAGTGAGCGCTGCTCTTTCTTCTAGCATTTAAAAGTTGTGACTTTAGAGCCCCCGGCGCTCGTTATTTGAGGACTCTTCACTCCACGAGGTTGGATTTGTGAGGTCTGCAGATAGAACCACAATCTTTGTATCTCTCGCCCGGTCCTTTGGGTTCTTGTAGAATACATTACGGCTACACGTAGGAGACGTTACCCGGCTGGGTTACTGTCACATATTGCAGCTAATTGCCTGATCTGTTTAATTAATAACAGACCTGTTCTGTCCCTCAAAGACGCTCCAGATGCACCCGGAGTGATTAAAGAGAAACAACAGAGAAGCGGTAATTATAATGCTGGCTTTGGGGGGTAAACAGATCTCTTATCACTACATGTGATAATTACTGATTCTGGACGGTTTTGTGGTTAACCTCTTCACTTCCAGAACCGTTCTTCTAGTAGACGGGTTAAGTTTGGGTGGAGAACCGGATCCCCGCGGTTGGTTATTTTAGTATTATTGGGCCATCCATGTTATCAATACCAGGCATATCCATAATAAGATGGCCAGCTGGACCTGAAATGACCCATGTCGTGTATCTACGGGGTACCAGAGACGTTTATACTCAAAGCACCACTGCCAGGCCCACTCGCAGGGTCCCAGCCGGGCCAGACCCACCAGGACGGGCTCGGAATGCGTTGTTTATAGAGTCCGGCTTGGTTATAATGTATCACTTTCTCAATCTATTCTTCCTCGGTTATTTACGCCGAGAGGGAACTTCCTTGAGCAGGCAACCCACTGATGTTTAGGGAGTTGCCTATAAGCATTAGCCGCTTATTCAACAGAAACGGCTTTCTATCACAATATTTTCCTGGCGTTGCCAAAGAGGAAGCAGATCCTTCTCTTGTTTTGTTATTTCTCGGTCTGTCAGCAGGGACAGACTACACACTCAGCTCTTTTTTTTTGCCGTTTCCTGCGTATCAGTGAGAAACGGCCAAGTTAAAGGGTTAAACAGCGAGGAAGCGCCAGCAAGATTTCATCGGTCGACTGACGGACGGAAACAACGTAGGAATAACAGGACCTCTACAAAGCGTGGATAGAGGGCGGCCATGTTTAATACGCCAAGTCGTGGGTTAAACAAGCTGCTTAGCGCTAGGTATTGCACGCACAGGGTTAAAGGTCGTTTAAACCTCAGAGACCGACTTCTCCAGTCTATTTCAAACAAAAGGATGACAAAATGGAACTTCAGTTTTGGGGTTTTAAACATACTTTGACCAATCTGCTCTGGATATCCTAGTCCAGAACCCCCCCCCCCCCCAAAAAAAAAAAAAACCCCAAAAACCTATTTTCTGCTCTTTACGGTCAATCGAAAAGGTTTGAGGCAGTTCACTGGAAGAAGATGATTTCGACTTCCCTGCCAGCCCGACTCAGACTCAACTGGGAAATAAACTCAACTGGAAACTTTATGAATGGACTCCTCAACCAAAATCGCATAGAATCACAAGAGATTGTCTTCTTGGGCTGTCCCGAGACCATCGTTGGCCATCAGATGGCTTCTAAAACATTCCTGTTTACGTGAGGGTTGCACAGATGAGGAGCGGTTGGAAAGGCAGCAGATTGTTATACGCGCATGCCAAGATGTTTCTACTCGGTTCCAAGGGTCAGCTGTAGGGGTCTCTTTATTGTTCTTTGCCCGCGTAAAGTTGCTTTGGTAACCACTTGGCTTGGGGTAACCATTGCCTGCGTCCCAGATGGCTTCGCTCAGACAGTTACTGCAGTATGATGTCCAGATGTACGAGAGACGAACGAGTCCCTTCTGTGTCCCTCTGCAAGACCACCACGGCTTGGAACTACGTGGGACTCAAAGTCACCGAGTCTCTGTGGTCTTTGGCCAAGATCCAGCGGCACATTCTGTGTCTGTAACAATGATGCTAAAACCACTAATCCCTTCCCAAAATTCATCCTAAAGTGAAGGCAATGTGAAGGCTCACAGATACCGGCGCGTAACCAGCGCTTAGGTTCCTAATGCGTAATCTTGTATGAATTTAATTATTTTCTGGTAGAACTTCAACGTTGCCAGCAAATTGCTAATGGAATTGTGTGTGTGTGTTCCAAAATAATGTAAAAAAAAAAGATAAAGTACTAATTAAAAACAAAAACTCTAAAACCGTGTGCGTGCCTCCTGGCAAAACATCACACACCAGCCTCTGTCAAAGTGTTGGACATGAAATGGAAGCAAAACAACAAAGTATAAAGGAAAAAAAAAAAGTAATGAATCACCGGGGAGCTTCCATCGCCTGGCGGAGAGAAACGTTCCTCCGTACCCAGCCTGCCTTCCATCTGTCTGATAGATTTGGTGCACGGCATCTGATTGGGTCCCTGGGTATTTAAAGCCCCTGGGGCCGTCACGAGGTGTTGTGAAGAAGGGTACGAGGTTACAATGCACCTGTGTTGTGAGGGTTCTTCTGGGTAGTAGGTTTTGAACGCACGCGCATGCGCACGCTAACACCAGAAAGCGCACAGTATCCTTCTCTTTCATGAAAAGGTCCACATATGAAATGGTTAATTTAAATAATAAACTTATAAAAGGGCTGGGGTCTCCTGGGTGTAATTATGAAGTTATGACTATTTTGATCTTTATCGATATCTGGAGTAGGGTTGCCATATCAGCCATTTTAAAGGTAGCCCTTGCCACCAGATGGCTTACTGGTGGGTATGACAGACCGGGACCTTGCACAAGCTGGGTCAACTTCTTCTGTTTCACCCAAACTCAATCACACTTTACTGCTGCTGTAAAAAGGCCATGGACCTAAATCAGAAAGAAAATGTTGTCAGTAGCGAGGGACGGTGAACATGGGCAGAATACGGGCTGAGGTATTTGGATCTATCACCAAACTTTGCCCCTCACAGGGACCCTACAGACATGGAGCTGATTGGTGGAAGTCTGTCACTGGCAGTAAATGGTTAATGGTCCTTTGGTAACGGAATTCCAGAGGTCAGTTCTAAAGGGAATTGTAACAATTGTCGTGGAATCCTCTAGATAATAATTGTAATGTTACGCATTTGGTTTGCAATTTCATTGCTGTTTAGGGGTAGCTAGTGATTAACTCCCGAAATACCACAGAACTACAACTCCCATGATGCCCAATTAACATCCTGAAATGAAAGCAGAGATCATTTAGGTGAACCTTTGCCATGGGAGTTGCGAGTCTCCAACAGCTCGGGAATTCTCCGCCGGCTGCGTCTGAATAGCGCTGGTCCCCCCGGTTCTGATACATGTGATAATAATGGGGGCTCTGTGTTATAACGAGGGGTGATGTTGCTAAATTAACCTCTAATGTTCCAGAACTCTGTCCTTTTGTATGAGACTTGTGAGTTGTGTCTCCCCGTACGCCCGGCTCCTTAATTCCAGCGTCGGGGGGGGCTGTTATGGCGTTGAACTCGCTTCTACCCCCTGGGAAATGCCTCTCTTACATTAAAGCTATTATTCCCTCGCGAGATACCAGACATTTTTTTTTAATTGTTACATTTTTTCTTTCATAAGTGAGACTTTTTGCTTCTCTTCCAATTTTGCAATCAGCCATAACAGCCGCATTTGGCCGATCGACAACAAGAGGCGTCGGGGCTTTCAAACTCGAACACGCTAATTAAGAAATATTCCCGGTAATGAGGTTCCGCTCTTTACGTCTATATTATCAGAGTGTTCTATTCAACCAATCAGAAGGTTTCTCCGAGATCTCCTAATTCCGTCTGTATATCCTGCAAATTGGGAAATCTTCAAGAGATTTTGGGGGGATTTGCTCTAAAAAAAAAAAATAACTAGAAAAAAGGGAAAACATTCTGAAACACTTTAAATTCTACTCCAATCACCAAGTGAGTTAGAAATGGGCAGAAAACCTCTTAAGTCTCTATTTCGGAGAAGTGCTGACATTGTAATATTCCTAGGATAAAAGGACGGTACTTTTCTGTTTTATCTCCAGCGTTTTATTTGTTCAGGAATGGTTTTTTCAGATAAGACAATAGTCAGAGGTTTGCGTTGCTTTCTTGATAAAAATAGCCGCGCTCCGTGCTGTTTACAGAGCGTCGTGCGTTGTTTTCTGGAGCGAAAGTCTCGGTGACTCCGCAGGAAGGTGGATGAAATGAGATGTTTGCGCTGTCGCGTTGGGTAATCGTTACTTCATGGGACGGAAAAATATTAATGGAAATTGCAGACGCAAAGAAAACCAAACGGGGATTCCGCCATCTCCATCCTCTGTCCCCTTCCCACCGTCTCCGTCCTCTACCCCTTCCTGACTTCTCTGTCCTCTACCCCTTCCTGACTTCTCCGTCCTCTACCCCTTCCTGACTTCTCCGTCCTTACCCCTTCCCACCGGTCTCCGTCCTCTACCCCCTTCCTGACTCGTCCTCTACCCCTTCCTGACTTCTCCGTCCTCTACCCCTTCCCGACGTCTCAGTCCTCTACCCCTTCCCGCCATCTTCGTCCCCTACCCCTTCCCGACGTCTCGGTCCTCTACCCCTTCCGCCATCTCCATCCTCATCCTCTACCCCTTCACGCCACCTCCGTCCTCTACTTCCTTCCCGCCGTCTCCTCTACCCCTTCCCGCTGCCTCGCTCCTCTACTCCCTTCCCGCCGTCCCCAATAATAATGGATTTGCTTTGTAAATATTGGTCTTGGTGTTCTGATCGAAGCCTCGTTGGGTTATCGGTGCAGTTCCATGCCGTGGTCTTGTCCACGTTTCTCACGGTAACCTTGTCGTTGGAGGAAGCGAGGGGGTGATTTTCATTCCCATCACCGAGGGCCGTAGGGTATCTCAAAGTCTTCACAGCAGCTGCCTCTTGTCTCTCACCTCACGTGGAATGCGACCCGCACGATAATATCGGTTTACCGCTTCATGTCTCACCCCCACCTCCTCTCCTCCTGACTTTTTGTAGGTACTTAGTGATTAAACCATCAACATGAATTCCTAGAATGCTCTTCTGGGACAGATCCCGTAAATATATCCATACTGCACATTTTTAACCCCGTGATGCACAGCATATCCTCTTAAAGAGTCCAATTTGTTTTTGGGGGGTCTGAAACCTCTCGGCCTCATAGAGGGCTGGGGTCCGACGCGGCAGCTCTACTTCTGCACATGGAGAGTTATCTTTATCTCTCAGTTTAAAACCCTGCTGGTGTTTTCAAAGCTGGGACTTGCCTTTGTTAGCCAGACTCCTTCTGTTAAATAAACCTAACACAACTTTATCTTGCTAAACAATAGAATCAAGGGGTTTATTTACTAATGTTTGTGTTGGGCTGAACCGAACTGGGTGGGCCTGGACAAAAGACCAGAGAATTGATCCTAAATTGTGAGATGAAGTGAGCCGCAGGCTTCGATACTTTGTCGCTCTCCAGCCCTACGACAGACCATTGTCACTGAGGTCTAGCGTTTGCTTACCAACGCGTTTCACTTTCATGGATGGGTTTATAGACGGCTACAACCTCTCGATAGCGTTTACACGAGAGAGGAAGCAGCTACTATCTGACGTTTGATGGAAAAAGCATACAAATCAACATTTTGATACATTGTTACTGTAAGTGAATGAGGTCACTGAATGAAGAGAAGATGGGGAGGGGTTTGTGGCTCCGCGTGATTATCATTAGCTTGAGTTCAATGACTGGCAATTCTTACGAAGCTCCAACTAGTCCTGTTTTTTTTTCAGGCTGAGAAAGTACAATTGGGGAGATTTAGATCTTTTTTTTTTTTAACAAAAGAAAACTCTTTAAGCCAAAAGAATTGTTTTTTTTTCTGTGAACGTATTATGTCCGATGTTTCTTTAAAGCATTCAGAACCGAAGAACAACGTTATCTTCTTCGCTCTCAAAGACGAGAGCAGCTGCTACAAATTTCAGACCATTATGGATTCTTTTGATAAAACATCTGGGGAAAGAATTGGCGAGGCGATGCTTTCTGCGGGTTTATCCGCATTCTCCATACATACGAGCAATTATTGTCATTTTCTTTTTATTGTTCTACCCTTTTTCAGGGGAATTTTAGAGTTCGTAAAACTTGTCATCTCCAGCCTCCTGATACAACTTCCCCTTGGCGGACGGCGAGACCTGGGGTAGAAGTGACCAACCAAATGGAAAATTACCCCACATAACAGTTCTAGTTTTTGCCCCGTAATAGCGAGTTCTCGCTCTGTTTCTGAGCCCAATCTACTAGACAAACACCCCGACTCCTTATCATACAGCCTGTGGGAAACCAATAGAATGGCTCAGTCTTAATCGCACAGGTGGACTCTCTGACTAATGAAAGTCTATGGAGGGACGGACTTCATTAGCATTGCCACAAAGCATCAGCTCAGTGTGCTGTTTGAGCCGGGAAAGTCATCCCAAAATATCACACTACTGGCGGCGACGGCGGCTCCGGGTCTGCAGATTGCAGATAAAGGGAGTTTATTGGAACAAAATGAGATAAAAACCAGGTTTTCATCAGGTTCTAGATTGTTGGCCTATGGTCTGGATGAAATAAAGAATGAGTTGTGATAATGTTATGGGTGTTATGTTCTGAATAACATCCTGAAACTCATTAACTCATTAAACGAAACCCCATCCTTTGGCTTTACGGCGCCGTCTTTGAAAGCGCTAAAACATTTTTTAAATGACATCAGCCGTAAAGGCTGACGTGACATCAGAGGAAGGTCACGATTCCAGCGCAGCGACACAAACTCATTTTCAGTACCTGGCATTTAAATCAACTGCTTCTGTTCTTTATAAATTCCTTTGGTTTTTGTCTGACACCCGATAATGAGCGTCCGCGGGTCGTGTCGGGTGACAGCGTTTTACTTCACAGAGATCGATCGGACCGTAGAAGGAAGCGAGGCGGATAAAATCTCCATACCGTTCTCCATTCTTTAACGTCAGGAGCGTAGTGTTCCGGTCGTACCGCGGGACTCCCTGGGTGAAGAGCTGCTTTCCTGGGTCTCTGGGTCGGTCTCCTGACTCTCTGGGTGGGAGTAGGGTTTTGCGCGCTGCCTACCCACTGCCTCCCATCCCGCCCCACTCATGCCACTGCCCTACCCACTTCTCCCCACTGCCAACCCGCTACCGGCTCCATGCCCACTGCCTACCCACTTTCTTTCCCACTCCATGCCCACTGCCTATCCGCTCCCACTCCATGCCCACTTAAAGCTGCATTCCTTTGTGGCTTTGATACATTACTGATTTTATACCCTGGGGGCATCAGCCATTACCCAGCAGAGGAAGAAAGGAGGCAGTTGTGATTTCCACCATCTCAGACCCCTTTATTTAAACCCCTCTTATTTCTTCTTTTTGCCTCCATCGTTTAAGGTCTTGTTCTTAGCTTTTCTCCCCGTTGCCATCTCTTTGTTCTTTCTTTTTTTTCTCTTTCTATTTGGATTCCGTCCTTCTCTTGTAAACTGCGAAGGTTTGGAGTTGGCACCGGCGTTCCCCGCTCCATTGTTATCTTATTATTGTCCGTCTTGTGGCTGTTGGGTCTCTTTTCATCTTCCCGAGAAATGCAGACTTTTTTCCTGTTTGGAGAATACATTTCTGGCGATTTATTTTTTTATTTTTATTTTTTTATTATTTTTTGGCAGTATGCGATGCCTGTTGGATCCAGCGTTCTATACTACGCCCCGTCCAGTAACATTATAAAAAAAAAGTATCCCTCGAGTAACATGAAATCAGATCTCTCTGTACTCCCCACCGGGGAAGATTCCCGTGGAATTATCCCATCGGAAAGTAGAGTAACTCTGAAAATGGTCGTCCTGCCGACGGGGTAATAAATCTTCATTCTGGAGCAGAGATATAAATAAAAACGCATTAGAAATGGGATTCAGATGCAGAGACTCCTCAGATCACACCCTTCAAAAAGTATCTCCTCTCTTACAAGCGTACAGCAAGGTCATTCCTATTAGTGGCCCCGTGAGCTTACACTCTACGAAGACAGCATAACGCTCTGCGTGAAGAATTTAAATATCCGTCTCCAAGTAGAGAGGGTGAAAGTCGATTTACCTCTTTAGATTTAAAACTGGATTTAAAACATTATAGAAACGTAGAATCGGCCCCTTTTGGCCCCCGTCTAGTCGCCCGTTACTCCTGCTGTAAAGACTTAAACCTTAATCAGTTGTTGGTCTCGTCTTAGATTCAGGAGCCGTATGTCTATCCCATGCATGTTTAAATACCCTCCACGCATTACCCTCTACCACTTCTGCTGGGAGGCTGTTCCACTTAGCCACCACCTTCTCACTAAAGAAAAAAAAAGTCCCTTTTTAATATCAGTTATAAACCGCGTGTGGATGAATTGTAGGTATGTTTATGTAGACATCCAACTCTAAAGGATAACATTTGGAATGAATGGGATCTTGTTTGATACATAGACTCTTTGTACAGCGCTGCGGCATCTATATATCACAATAAATAATAATGTTATCTTTGTGTTTGGTGTTTAGTCCGATCGCAGGGTTCCCACGTCTTCCCGCGGAGTTATTTTGGGCTAGAGGTGTTGGCGCTGGCTCGCTCCGAGGGACTCCTTATCAATAGCACATTGAGATAATTCCCCCGGACGGCTCGGCCCCCTAACAACGAATATTTCTTTATTTACTCGTTAAAAAAACCGAAACCGGAGCGATTTGTGCCGAGAGAATCCGCCCCAAAAAAGCAACTTTTTACCTTTTATAGAATTCTTTTCAGAATCCGAGTGCGAGAGAGAATTCCATTCCATTGTTCATTTAAGGACGCGCCGTGCGGCTGCTCTCCTCTCTTACGCTCCTGAATCTATATTAACGCTGTCGCTGTGCTCCTGTGCATGCATACACCCCGAGTGTCCCTGTTTAGGTTGGCCAGTCCTTCTCTCCTCCCCTGATGCCCCTCTTTTCTAGGAGGTCAGAGTGTTTGCTGGGTATGAGGGGATCGCAGGGTTCTACAGCCCTAAAAGCCCCGATAATGTGTATAGAAACAGCAGGAAACTGCTTTATAAATAAAATGCCTTTCTAAGTTATACAAGTCACATAAAGTCAATGTAAAGTCCATGTAAAGCTCCACCCCCAGCCACACCTCTAACCACACCCTCTAAATGAAAATGACCTTATTTGGCCATTGGAAGTGTCAGATGTCATCGTTCCATATTATCCAAGCTGTGCCCATAATCCTATTTTCTCCCCATATCCCCCCAAATCCCTCGGTCTTTCTCGCCCCCTCGAACCCCAAATCTATTATCTGTCGGACGCGCTCTTTATTCGTAATATACTAAAATCCTATTTTTTAATAATTCTTCTAACAGGAGCGACAGACGCGTCCGGGACACAATCTGAACTTTTTTTTTTGCAAATTAAATAATCTAATTGTCTGCTCGAGCTGCACGTTCCCCTCCGCCGGCGTCCCACTTAGTAACGTGCTGTCTGGGGCCGGCGTGTCTCCCCGAACCGCTCAACGCGGCGAAGTTATTACACTGCAATCAGACAAACGGTGCCATTTTAACCCATTAAGGACGATGCATTGTGAGCCCGCACATGTAAGGCCTTTGTGGTGAAGGGGTTAAATAGGGCCGTCGTTTGGCTGTCATTCTCCGGAGAGGTATGATATTTACCAAAAGGTCTTTAAAGCCAAGCGTTTAATTCCTGAGCGCAAATAATGACCTCATAACCTCTTGTTAAATAATAATAATTTTTTTTTAAAAAAGTGATGAGTAATCAAAAAACCATAATTTCCACAATTCGTATTTTCTTTAGAAACCGAATAGCTTCTTGTTGACCTCATCACCGGCGGAGCTTTATAAAGAACACCGAGGTTAATGCTAGAAGAAAGAGAATTCCAAGTTTAAAACAAGAATATATAATATTTTTTTTACAGCATGTGCAGTTAAGATGTGGAATCCACCGGCAAATTCAATTTTGTTAACAAATTCAATTTAATTTCTAGTTAAATAATGATTTTTTTTTCCTCCCCGGGGGTACAGTAAATGCTGTATTTATAGAATTATTAGACGGAGGTGAAGAATATCGTGGAAGAAACAATTTGTTTACAAACTTTTCTAGATGTTTACAAATAAACTCGATACTTTGTTACGCGATCAAAGACAAAACGACCGCGTTCTAAGCGGTCTTATCTTATCGGCATAGAACCCGTGGAATGTGTGCGCTGATTGGACGATTTCACCGGTTGCTATGGTGATGAGACCACTTTCCAGGCCACTTTCCAAACTCCTGGGCCAGAATCGGTTTGTATCCAGAATCCTCTCTGATTTTTTTCAATCAGAGGCGCAATATTTTTTTTCCGATTTTGTTTTCAAAATAACAATAAAAAAAACCCACAGATTCTGGAAACGGTTAATCCGCGGAGACGATCGCTGGAAAGGAAATAGTTTGGGACGCGTTGACAGGACGTCCCTTGGCAGGAAAGATTTTCTGTATGTGCCACGTACAGCCGAGATGTGATCAGGCACCGGGGGGGGGGGG